>MU129049.1:64996-168291 GCA_014904985.1 Hydnum rufescens UP504 | reverse complement strand
AGGCTTGTTTGATTCCTCTTACCACCCAAACCTGTGCCCTTTTTTTCCCATCCTTCAAATTCTTCTATCATTCCTTCCCCATGTACTAGTATATTCATGGTGAATCTATCATGCATACCCCCCATTGTACTATGCCTAGTCCACCCACCTGTATTTTGATGTGGTACTCAATGCACTATGTGACCTCTTTCATATGATTGAGCCAAGCTACTGAGCTGTCAGCCTTAGTTGCACATATGGGGTTGTACTGAATATTTGAGAAGTCCTTCATCTTCAGGCTGTTGACAATAGTTAATGTCAAATTTGATGTCAAACCCATCAATCTGAGGTCAAAATTCACTTTTTGATCATCATTTGACATCAACCCCAATTTAACCCTCTCAGGCCATGACAAATCATCAAAATGGTACTCCTTTTGAGCTAAGGCTATATGGCTGACCAGCCTGGGCAGTTCGCTGATGTGGTATAAGTCTGCACTGACACTGTCAATCCTCTTGATGACCTCCAATAGGGCATTGACTTTAGCTCCAATATCAGTGTCTGTATGGGGAATATAACAGATAGCATTCATGGCAGACTGTGCTGCAGTTGTCAATGTGCTCACTGGTGCAGTTTTCACAGGGTAAGGTGCTTGCAACTTGCAAGATGGCTTCTTGGAAGCAAGAGTGTCTGTTGGATTCCGGCTTGTGACATGTACATCATGCAGGGACAGGACATGACTGGTTCACCTAAAGCTCCCAGGGGTCCTTGGGCAGTTAGGAAACTGTGGATGGATATCTGCTGGAACCCTGCAGCTGCAACTGATGGTTTTCAGATTCAATCTGAGATGGACTTCTAGATAATGAACAGCTTACTTACAGTACTGGATGGCATAGTAGGACAAGCTGCTGCTGCATTGCTAGTTGCACCTCTGGCAATACCACTTTACCCATGAACTGAATGCTGCATCTGGGTCTTCAGAGGGCTCTTCTTTATGTCTTCAAGTGCTTATCCAGGGGCAACCCTTCTCTGGGGCGACTACAAACTCGAGATTGAGATTGCTAAAAATTTCATTTTGCAAGGTCAAATTCTCCTGATTCACCAATGAAAGAGTTTATGTCCTCGACCTTCTTAAGTTTAGAGGTGATAATGTCATGAAGGGTGTCAAGAGCTTTGAGGGGGCTCACCCACAATGGAATGATGCCAAATGATCATCAATGATATCCAGAATGACCTCAAAAGTGGTTAACACATTTATAGTTTTAATATGTGTGTGAAGGACTCACAGATAGGGGGACTCCATTGCTCCCGCTGTTGTGGGCACTGTTGACATCTTGTTTCATCATGGGAGGGGTATTGTACCTGTTGTGCCAATAATCTGGTGTGCATGCAAGCAAGTCATCTCCTTCTCCTCATCCCAACTCCTCCCACATTCATGATCTATCAAAATGCCTCTGCAGACCTGGGCCACTTTGACTAGTCATAAAGCCTTCATGGACAGCTATGGTGAGGAATACTTTTGGTCTCACCAACTTGGACAGAAAGTGAGGGATGATTTTTTTTCATAAATTTTTCCATGACTACTTTCAGAAGTACCACTGGAGTTTAGGCAATAAAGACAAACCATCCCCTGATTCCACATATGTTGAGCCAGAGACTCAACAGGGATTAAATTCCAAGGAAAAATTGATCCATGACAAGACAGAGGTGTGTGCTTACTAGTGTGGCCTTGAGGTAAATCAGCTAATTGGCCTTAGGTGATACAGCAATGGTTCAGGTGGCAATGGAATTCCAAGCAGAAATCCTGTCCATCAACAAAATCAATGGAGACAGCCACGGATCCTACAGCAATGGCAGCTTGGCTCAGAACAAGGCTTGTGGTTCCAAAACCAAAGCATTTGTGCAGTGACCAAGTATACTCACAGCTCTACTACAATGAAAAGACCAAGGGCAAGCTTGAAGAGTACCTGAGTCACAAGCCCAAGTCCAAGTCCTCTGAAGTTATCACAAGAGCCTTTATTATGAAAAGACTCTTCGATTTGGAGGAGGATGCCATCAAACAGAAGGTGGTGGATGAGCACAAGCACTTATATCAAGAGGTGTATAAGGAGTGGACAAATATTCAAGAGGAAGCAGGTTTGATTGAGTGACAGCAAGTGTGATTTTCGGTTTACATTGAGTGTTGCCAAAGCTAATGTCATCTGGCTGTTTGCAGTGTTATTGATAACCTGAATGCATACATTATGGTGTTCATGAAGGAACTTGCCACTGCATCTGGACTATCATGCACACTCCTTATTGGCAGTCCATCACTAAACACACAGGGTGATATCAGTGTCACACAGTAAGTTTTTGTTTGGTATTCCTTGGCAGAATCTCAATCACTTTACACTCTATAGTGTCCATCATGGTGTAACAGCCAGAGAAAACCCAATGGACTTTGGCATGCACTTGCATATGCTCTTCCATGAGACACTCATTCCTGCCTATATCAATTTTCTTCAACTGGTTTATCATGAGTCAACTGCAAGTGTATACATTTGGATGAGATCTAACTATGATCAATACAGCAAAAGAGGACCAAATCTCTTGTTATCAGGGTGTGTCTACAAGTGTGACAGGGGGAGGGTCCAGTAGAGCTGGTGGCCCTGCAGACACTAGCTGTGCAGAGAGTCCAGACTCCACATTTACAAGCCCCCTGTCAAAGTTCTATGCCCCCCCTTGTGGCTCAATCCCCAAATCTCTTCATAGCTCATCTCTCCCTCATGCCTCAAGCCCCAAATCTCTTCATAACCTGTCCCCTCAAGAGCCGCAAGGTTCAGATGAAGACTCTGATGAGGAGTCTGATGAACCCCTCTCCTTGGAAGAAATCTGTGCTTGTAATATTGTGTGAAATCAAAACCTTATGGCCTCATTGGGCTTGACAAAGATATCCTTGGGGTTGTGTCTCCCCAAACACCAACTTCACAGCATCGGAAATCTTTGCTTTTGAAATGCAAGTCATCACCCATGGCTGACTTGAATGAGGATGAACACCAATGAAGTCCTCAATTTTTGCAATCATCATCCTCTCTGTCTCCTCAGCTATCCCTGCCTATTTCTTCAAGACTCAACACTGTGCCATCAATTCCAAGTCCTCTTGGGACTGCCCCTCCTGTCTCAGTGAACACCTCCCTGGCTCCCACACCTCAAAATCCCCCACACAATGATCTCACTCAGTAAACAGTCTCACAGACCACCACTGTTACACCAGAAAATTGTCCCCATGACACACTCTGCAATGAGCCACAACATCAGCATCACTATGATAGTAGGATGCAAGATGGCAATCTGAGTGGTGAAGCTCTGAATGACAAGACTCTGAACAACAAAGCCATGAATGACAAAACCATGAATGACCAAGCTGCAACTGACAAAGCTGTGACCAATGCAGCTGTGACTGACAAAGCCATGTTTGACAAAGCCATGAATGATGAAGCTGGGAACAGTGAAGCTGGGAATGACAAAGCCAGGGACAACAAAGCCAGGAATGACAAAGCCATGAATGATGAAGCTGGGAACAACCAAGCTGTGACCAACCAAGCTGTGACCAACCAAGCTGTGACCAACCAAGCTGTGACCAACCAAGCTGGGACCAACCAAGCTGGGACCAACCAAGCTGGGACCAACCAAGCTGGGAATGACCAGGCTGGGAACAACCAGGCTGGGAATGACCAAGCCAGGAACAACCAGGCTGGGAACAACCAAGCCGGGAATGACCAAGTCAGGAATGACCAAGCTGGGGGTGACCAAGCTGGGAATGACCAAGCCAGGAATGACAAAGCTCTGACTGACCAAGCTGTGACTGATCAAGCTGTGAATGACAAAGCTGTGAATGACAGAGATATGAGCTTCATCAGTGACAAAGTTCCCAGTGGTGACAAATCTTGAAGTCATGGAGCTCAGAGCAATGATGCTGCAAGCAATGGAGCCAGTGCCATGAAACCTATGTGTGATGTTCAAGGTGGTCTTACTCTGGGGGGTACCCTACAGCCCTATGCCATTCAGGAGGGGGTGCAGGGTCTTTTTCTGGAAAATTTGTTTTCTGTCACCCATTCTGGGGATTTTCCCCCACCTACACAATCACTCTCTTCACTCTCCCAGCAACCTTCACCCCCGGCACCCTCTACATTGACGAGTGCCAACTTGATGCCAGAGGCAGTTGTGGAGCAACAGAACTGGCCAGCATGGCTTGAGGCACAGTATGCTCAACTGGCATCCTTGGCAGGAGAGCCAGGATGGCAGGAACTCCTTCATGCATGGGTAGAACTCAAAAGACACTTTGGGTACAGTGATACTATGGTATGTCAAGTAGTTTTTCAAATAATATGTAAAAACTAATCAAGTTTGAACAGGTAGGAAAGCCCATCACCTCTGGCTCTTGTCTGCCAGAGATTGCTCTCTGGATTAAGAATGCACACTTGGTGATGTTCTTGCCTCCAAATTTACAAGCCCAGCTATTTGAGGCAACATACTGGAAATGGTGGGTCCTGTGTCAACCAAGCTGGCATTCTAAGGATATTCAAGTCCATGATGCCCACACTGCACCCAAGTCTGCTGATTGGTCAATTGTGAAGAAGGGGGGAAAGAATGGTCTTCTTAGTGTAATCATGGCACTATACTTCTGGAGGATGAGCAAGGATTTTTCTCCTCACTCCAGTTGGCACCATGCCATGAAAGATGCTGAATGGGTAATCCAATCATGCCTCTAATTCTATTGCACCTTTTTTTTAAACCCCCCAGGGGGGGAAAAATTACTGCCTTATGCCCTTCATCCATCATACAGTAGATTCCATGTGTGTGTCCTCATGTCCCAAACCTGCTGAATAACACATGAATGAAAACTGAAACCAATGCCCCCTTGAGGGCCCACATCTATGTCATGAAAGGAATTCCCCCCAATTATAACAGGGGTAGACTGGGTGCATAATCCCAATCAAGATTTCTAAATTTGGAATAGTAAATAATGGGGAATAAATAATAAAGGATAAATAATATAGGATAAATAATAAGGATAATAATAAATAATAAAGCAGGTGTAAAAGGGTTACCGTGCTTTGATGCAACCAAGTTATTGGCCATAGTTGCAACCATTCCACAGTAAGTTACCATTCTTGTTGCAAAATATTTACAGCATGGGCTGAGCCATGAATACCAGACCACTGCCAGAGGGGAATGTTACAGAACCAATCATCTCATCGTTTGACATATCCATGTCCTTGCCAACTTGGGGAGATGAAAACCCTACTACAGAACCCTCTGAAAATACCTCGAGGAGTGACATGGACCCAGACAATTGGTGGGATAATCTGCCCACATTACCAGCCCTGTCCATGGTCAGATATTCCAAACCAGCCCCAGTCTACACAGACTACACCTCCTGGACAGTGTCACAGGGTCACCAAAGAGACCCCCATACAGGGTCCAACTGTATTCCAGGAATACTGGAGAGTGAAAGACACCAGCAACCCAACAAAGAAACTCTGCATCAGCATGAGGAAGTCTCACACCAGTCCAGTACATCCAGATGACCATGCTCACCAGATCATCAAACTCACCCACAGGAATCTTCATACAAAGAGATTGAAGACCATTGAAACTCCCTGTTGCAAACCCTAGATCGGTATTACTTGACTGGGCCCAATCCGATGACTTCCTACTCAACACCTCCAGCACTCTTACCACCCCACCCCCAAATAGTGGGCAGTGTACCCTTTGTAAACACTGCAGATGGCTCTTGGCAGGAAGCCCCCATGATTCAACTAGGGACCTTTCCCCCTAGGCCAGACCAACTCCATCCCCATGAACAAACAGAACTAGAGATGGCTCATGCAGAGACCAGTGGGCCTCAAAGAAGGGCCATATGTTCAGAAGTACATAGGGACTGATATCATAGCTCTTACAACAGCAATGAAGACAGGCACCTGAATGACTGATGGGGACACTCCTCCCAATGTTAAGGCCTTCATTCTGCCAGACTGGGGGCATTGTTAGTGGGATATTAGTCCAACTGGCACTCGGCCTTATTAAAATGTTGCTACTACAATGTATCAATGTATCCCCTCCTTCCCTTTACTTTTCCTTTTCTCTTTCTTCTCAAACAATCTGGTGGAAAACTTCTCCACAGGAGTTTGGTGCTGCCCTGGCTTTAGTTAGATTTGTATCTGTTTATGTAAGTGGACTCAAATAGCTAGCCACAGGAATATCTGAAATGTATCTTTTCTTCCACCCACTTGGCTGCTGTCCACAGTGTACTGGAATAGTACACTGCAACCCTTGCACTATGTGACCTTACTACAGAACTTTACCCTTATTTATAACATCATGGCAGGCCCTGGATTCATGGACTTATGCCTAAAGACCTGTCTTAGAATGTTCCCAGTTCCTACCTCTGAGCTGACTCACAACCTTGTCAAAGGTAGCAATGGACCAAAGCCCAGCCTGGAACCCCCACTGGGTGTGCTTCACCACCCCAAGCCTAATTTGGACTCTACCAAATTAACAGAGTGCCTTGTCCTTTGTACGTAATAGCCAAAGTTTCATATATCTCATGGCATCATCTGTAAATGCGATGTAATAAGATCACCCCCCCAATGAATTTAGGGGTGATGGGCCCCAAACATCTGTATGGATTTTCTCACCAAGTGAGGAAGTGAGTGGGGCTGTCCATTCTTTCTTTATTGCCTTCTGCATGGCCTTGGCATACTCACAGGAGTTGCAGGAAAAGTCCTTGATGTCATCAATTAAGTTGATGCCCTCAATAACATTGTTTTTGATAAGTGTGTGTATTGTATTGACTGAAATATGGGCCAATCATCTGTGAAGGTCCAAGAGCTTCACCATCTCATGTGCAATTGTAGCTGCCACATTAGCATGTTTGACTTTTTATAAGCCATTATCACCCCCAGAGATGCATCCAATAAGCACACCTTTTGGATTTTTGATTTTTCACAAGTTTCCATTGAATAGGACTTTGTGGCCCACCTTCATAATTTTGTTTATTGAGATGACAGTCAATCCAAGTTCTGGGGCATGGAGAGCATCATGTAAAATAACAGCGGTAAATTTCCCCTCATTTGGCACCTGAATTTTTAAGTCACCAGCACCAATACTATTTGTACCTGGCTGCATTGCTGACCCCTAACAATTGCCATTAAGCCTCCAGAACCTTTAAATCTTCTCCTTTACACTCCAAATTTGTAGGGTGTGTGTGTCTAGCATATATCTAGGACTGTATGCAAAGAAAAGTGAAAAAAGCATGGAGTTGCACCCTGTGGGGGCCAATTATAGCTAAGAATATGAAGAATTTGTAACTTTTCAATAATTAAAAATCTATTCACAACTCCTATGACCTCTCCACATTATTCAAAGTACTTGGAAAGTGTGGGGGAGGGTATAAGGTGTTCTTGAGTGGAATATTGGCTCTCCTGAAGCCATGGTTCAGCCCTGGAGGTGATCATATCACCGAGATTTTGATCCACTTTTGCAAAAGCAAGCCACAACAAGTAAACAACCCCACTACCTTAGACTACTATACTATGGATAGGAAAAAAGCCTCTAAATGCCAGCACTGGACTGAGGAAGAAATGCAGAAGGCTATTGTTGACTATAGGGCAGGCCTATACCCTAATGCCACTGCCACTGCCAATGCCTTCAGTATCCCCCCTCAGACATTTCAATGGTGTATCACACATGGTGACAATTCATCAAAATGGAAGGCAAAGGCCAGCCACCAGCTTCTTACTCCTGCACAGGTGACTATGTACCTCATTATATTATATACTGTTTAAACACCCTCATTACTTCCAGGAGAAAGCTGTGCTGGACTGGATCACACATCTTGGTCTTCTTGCACAACCAATGGAGCACCACACCATTGGGCCATATGTTAAGGATATCTGTGGCACCTTCCCTGGCAAGAATTGGTTAGTGTGCTTCCTGGAGCGCAACAAGGATGCTGTCAGGTATTGCTGGACTGCTGCATTGGATCCTAAATGTGCCTGTTTGTTCAACTACACTACCGTATGCAATTATTTTGATAAACTGAAGACAATTTTGGAGGAACACACTATTCCTTGGGAAATTTTCTATAATATGGATGAGAAAGGTTGTCAGCTGGGTGGAGGTCACAAGGGCTGTCAGCGAAAATACCTTTTTGGTCATAACTCCTGTGAGCAATACCATATCTGCGACACAAACCTTGAGCTTGTCACTGTTGTTGAATGTGTCAGTGCTGATGGACATGCGATCAAACCATATATCATCTTCAAAGGGAAGCAGCTCCGCCAAGCTTGGTTTGAAGCATCAGGGGTTGAGAGGGCTGCTGGGTATGGCCAGTCAATCTCAGCAGCATATCAGCCTAACAGGTTTCATTTCGGTATTGGTGTCTCTGAGAATGGCTGGATTGATAACAATCATTGTGAGAAATGGCTTGAAGTTGCCTTCCTGCCTCAAGCCTGAACAAGGAACACATCCGGCAAACAAATCCTTTTGATCTGCAATGGACATGGATCACACATAGTGCAAAATCTTCTTCTCAAGGCACACAAAGATGGTGTCTTTGTCTTTTGCTTACCACCACACTGTACACACCATCTTCAGCCTCTTGATGTTGGGATCTTTGGTCCATTTCAAACTGCCTTTGCGGACAAAGTGGATGAGTTTGTGGAAGCACACAACACAGGTCTCACCAAGGCTGGATTTGTTGCAATATATTTAGATGCACACAATGAAGCCTTTACTCAAACTACAATCAGTAGTACATTCCACAAATGCGGAATCAACCCATTCAACCCTGATATCTTCCCCGAGGCCAGTTTCACACCAAGTCAGGCCACATCTACCATATCTTCATGTCATCTACCACCTACATTCCCAATTGACATGGAAGAGTGGGACCTGCAGTCAGCTGGTCATAATACAGACCCTGACTTGGATCCAGACACCTCTGGCAACTTGGATTCCGATGTCAGTGCCCCAAATTTCACGAGTCAGCTATCTGTCTGTACACTGACCCTATCCCAGGAGGATGATCAAATACATGATGCTCACCAACACAAAACCTCAGTCTCTCCTCCTTTGACAACCATCCCATGACACATCTCTTCAAGCCTATCCAAAGAGAGGCTTATTACAATTGCACTCACATTGCACAATGAGAAGGAAGCTGCCAAAGCCAAGGCTGACAGTGCAAAGGCTCATGCCGCCATTGTTGGCCAAAAGTATAGTCAGCTTCAGCAACAAATCCATGCAAAGGATAATGCACCCAAAACCTCTTGAAAATCCTTTGCAACCACTGCTCACATTATGAATACATCCGAAGCTCTTGATCAGATTGAGGCAGACAAGGTTGCTAGTGCTGTTGAGGCTGCCAAAAAAGACGAAGTAAAGCATCAGAAAGCTGAGAATGCAGAGAGAGTGCATGAAGAGAAGGTGAAGAAGGCGGTCTACAGGTTTGCAAAGGCAGTGGCAAAATACTTCTGGGACCGCCAAGCCAAGGTGGAGAAGGCAGCAGAGAAGGCCCAGAAAACCCACCTTGTGGAGGAGGCAAAGCTGTCTCTGGCAGCCAAAAAAGAACTTGCTCAGCAGGAACAGGAGTGTGCCAAAGCCAAGAAAAAGGCATTACAGGATGCCACTAAAGCCTCCCAGGAGCTTGCCTCTAAGGGAAAAAGGAAGTGTACCTATGGGTCCACAGGCAAGGACCAGGAAAATGAACTCACCAAAGATGATTGTAGCATGCCTTCACCAAAGCGACTCTGCACCTCATCTCCCCCACCAAGCATCATGGGCACATCCCATGCACCCCCCTATCACCATCCACACCCATGCCCAGCATGGGGTGAGGCATCTGCACCTGTGGACTGTCAATATGCAGTTGGGAACCAAAAAAACTTACAATACTTGACACAAAGAGTACCTGCACTCTATCCAGGCCCTCCACCACCCTTGGTCATGCAAGGTACAGAGGCTGGAGTGTCCAGCAGCCCAGAGGTTATGTCGGCAGTGGTTGAAATGTGGCAAGAACATCACAGCAATTGTTAGGGGTATGGGTACTGCCGAAACAGAAATGGGGGTCTTGACACGGATCCCCCCTACCGCCTTCCCCTCTCATCAGAATTCCTTATAATTTTTCTGGGTTGTAGATGACATTATTCTTTATGTATATACGAAGTTTGGGCCCGAACAGCCATCTGTAGCATGCAAAATCTCAAATTTACTCACTTCATGGCAATTGTTGGATAACAAATAGTAGCATAGAATATTCGGTTGTTGGCTGTGAGGATTGGGTGGGGTTCAATGGAATGATAATTGATGAAGTGCTCCCAATATGGCAACATGTGTTGTGTGGCCCCTGAATCATATATTTCAGCATAGGTGGGGGATTTCATCTGTCCATTCATTATAGCCACAACATCTGGCTGTGACCCAATGGCCTCAATTGTGGCCCATGCCTCAACATCAGCATGTGTGGCTGTAGTGGTGCTTTCCTTAGCACCCATCCTGGGATTCAGCAACCTCAATGGCCCCTGCCCCTCCTTTCCTCCCCCTTTCACCCAACAATCTGCTTTGATGTGCCCCTTTTGGTGGCAATTAAAACACTCAATGTTCTTCTTGCTCTTCTTCTGCCCAGTGGCATAGAAAGCTTCATCATTACTCAATTTGGCCTTCCCCTTTTTCAGGGTTTTCTGGTCATACTTGTCTGTTACAAGTCAGATCACTAGAGTCAGTGTAATAGATTTGCTGCTGAGATCTGTGGCCACCATAATCAAATTTATTGTATTGCTGTATGAGTCAGGGAGCAATCCTAATAGGATGTTGCCATACTCTTCATCCAAAATTGTGGCACCCATGGCTGCCAGCTGTTCCTTGAGATCCACCAATTTGTCAAAATGTGCTTGGACATCATCATCTGAGCCACAGCAAGTATTTTGTAATCACTTCCATAGATCAACCAAAATTAATTTCAAGCATCCTTCATATAGCACCCTAAGTTGATCCCAAACTTCTTTAGCTTTCAGTCCAGCTTTAATCTGACTGAATACCATATCCAGGACTGAGCCAGCCACAAGCTGTTTGACCATGGCCTCATCCCTCTTCCATCATGCCTCTGGCACAAGTCCATCAACCATCCCTGCTGTGGAATAGTCTGATGTAATCATATCACTCATAAGGTGCTCTAGTAGCCCTTTCACATCCAGGGCCCACATAATCCGGACATGGTATGTGACCCAATTTGTACCGTCTGCCGCCAATTTCGTAATCCAAATCTTGAATTCATCGCTCATGATGATCTCATCTGTTTGGAAAAATCAAAGGGGTAATTTTTTCTTTTTAAATGAGCAACAATGGGCCCATAACCTAGTGAGAGTTACGGTGTTCGGACAAGAACTCCCCCTGATTACTAAGCGGGTGAGGACAAATTCAATAGATCGGTGAGCCAGGTGAATAGCAGCAATGGTGGGAAGAACACAGAGAAGTCCTTGATATTTGGAAGGCCTAAGCCCGACTTTTTATAGTATTTACATGAGGGTAAAGAGTACATGAAAATAGACTGAGGAAAAGAAAAGAGATGTCCAACTGCCGGTGGTGCCAGCAAAACAAAGAGGTAAAAGATCACCGGTGAAACTCAGCTACAGGATTTAGCTAGATTGGCGGATTGACGATTGGCGAGGTCGTCGGAATAGCCTCACAGGGGTCGCGCTTGTCTCCGACGTCGTACTCGGCCACTTCCGTATCCGCTCGTTCCAACAGCCTCCTCACTGCGGTCAAGTTTCGAACAACGATTGGAGGGGCCATTGAACGAGTCCCCCGACCTAGGCGGAATACATCGGGCCTTTTCGCCTCTGGACGGTAGATCCGCACAAGCCAGGACTCGAAAGGGTAAGGTTCGGGAGCGAGTTAGCAAGATTCAAGCAGAATGGAGTGGATCATTCTGCCATCGTAGGTCCCCGACCGCTTCGTTTCGCGCACTTCCTCACTGGCCCCAAGTTCCGCAAGATCTATGGCAAGGCCGCCGGTGACACAGCGAGTAGCTCTAGATGGAATGCATCCACTCTATTGGCCCCTGGGGAAGCATAAAAGTATGTGAGCACAGTGGGCGAGGGGGACTACAAGTGTCATCTGAATGGGCCAGTTTGAAGACTTTGAAATCTCAAGGGATATCGACACATGGTAGACTTAAATGCGCTCCCCTCCAGGGCGGACCACACTTCCGCCATGGCTCCATCATGCTTACTCTATGGCCCTCTTTCTCGCTTGACAATCCATCATGTACCTGATGCACGGGCACGAAATGGCCAGCTTCTACGACACATCTCGGGAGGAATGTGACCTCATCCCTCGACAGATCCTCCCCATTACAGTACCCCCATTCAATGTGTCAAGGAAAAATGATGGTGAATTGATTTCCACGGTAGCGCCTCATGGAAGACGTCGTCAGGATATTGATGGAAGTACAGTATAAATGTACAGGAAGATTACATATTATGCGTGCCTAATCGTGAAGGGCCTCCGCTTCCTTTTGCGCCAGCAGTGCATCCTCGTGACATCCCAGATCTGAATAGCGATAAGAGAGGAATGTGAGGGATCTTGCAAGGTCACACGAGAAGACAGCAGGATGTTCTGTCGCAAGGTGTCTGTGTAAGCCCACAGCTTCCTTGATGGCCAGAAGAGCCTCAGGCATGCGACCAAGATTGGAAAGAATACCGGAAAGGCAGCTGAGAGCGCGGGCTAAATTTGGGTAAATCACAGGAGGTGGTTGAGCCACCAGTGGGCGATAGATGTGCACAGCGTCCTCAATCGTCTCGAGTGCTTCCTCATGGCGGCCAAGATCAGAAAGACAATGGGAGATGTGACAGAGTGAGAGACCAAGTTTTGAACAGAATGCATCAGGTCGTTCCGCGGCGAGAAGACGATAGATACTGACGGCATCTTTAATCATCTGGAGAGCTTCCTGGTGACGGCCAAGATCTGAAAGACATACGGAGAGATGGTGAAACGAGGCTGCAAGATTTGGATGGAATACAGTGGGTCGTTCTGCGGCCAGAGGACGGTAGATGCTCAAGGAATCCTCAATCATCTGGAGGGCTTCCTCATGACGGCCAAGATCCGAAAGACATTCGGAGAGGCGGTGCAATGAGGCCGCAAGATTTGGACGGAATATAATGGGTTGTTCTGCGGCAAGAGGACGGTAGATGTTCAAGGAATCCTCAATGATCTGGAGGGCTTCCTCACGGCGGCCAAGATCCAAAAGACGAAAAGAGAGAATGTGGAGCAAGGCAGCAAAATTTGGACGGAATACACCGGGTCGTTCTGCCACAAGGGGGCGATAGATGGCCACAGCATCCTCAATCATCTGGAGTGCTTCCTCACGGCGGCCAAGATGCGAAAGGCATTTGGAGATAGCACGGAGCGATAGAGCAAGATCCGGATGGAATACATCGGGTCGTTCTGTGGCAAGGGGACGATAGATGCTCAAGGCATCTTCAATCATCTCAAGGGCTTCCTCATGGCGGCCTAGCTCCAAAAGATGAAGAGAGAGATCATGGAGCGAGGCAGCAAGATTTGGACGGAATACATTGGATTGTTCGGCTACAAAGGGGCGATAGATGCTCACAGCATCCTCAATCGTCCGCAGAGCTTCCTCATGGCGGCCAAGACGCGAAAGACAAAATGAGAGGCCATGGAGTGAAGCGGCGAGATTCGGACGGAATACACTGGGTCGTTCTGCCGCAAGAGGGCGATAGATGGCCACAGCATCCTCAATCATTTGGAGTGCTTCCTCACGGCGGCCAAGGTGTGAAAGACATCTGGAGATGCCACAGAGCGACAGAGCAAGATTTGGCAGGAATGCATCGGGTCGCTCTGCAGCAAGGGGATGATAGATGTTCAAGGCATCCCCAATCATCTGGAGTGCTTCCTCATAGCGGCCAACACCCAAAAGATGAAGAGAGAGATCATGGAGTGAAGCAGCAAGATTTGGGCGGAATACATCGGGTTGTTCTGCCACTAGGGGGCGATAGATGCTCACGGCATCCTCAGCCGTCTGCAGTGCTTCCTCGTGGCGCCCAAGGCCCAAAAAACAAAGAGAGAGTCCATGGAGTGAGGCAGCAAGATTTGGACGAAATACATTCGGTTGTTCTGCTGCAAGCGGACGATAGATGCTCACAGCATCCTCCATTGTGCGGACTGCTTCCTCATGGCGTCCGAGATGTGAAAGAC
This sequence comes from Hydnum rufescens UP504, assembly GCA_014904985.1. Classification (NCBI taxonomy): domain Eukaryota; kingdom Fungi; phylum Basidiomycota; class Agaricomycetes; order Cantharellales; family Hydnaceae; genus Hydnum; species Hydnum rufescens. Next base: position 154,053 of record MU129049.1, on the reverse strand, counting down.
AAAGGGAGAGGTGGCAGAGCGAGATGGCAATATTTGGATTGAATACACTAGGCTGTCCTTCCGCGAGTGGTCGATAGATACTCAATGCGTCCTCAATCGTTTGGAGTGCCTCCTCATGGCGGCCAAGACCCGAAAGACAATAGGAGAGGCCGCCAAGTGAGTCAGCAAGACTTGGGCGGTATACGTCTGGGTGTGCCACCGCCAGTGGGCGGTAGATCCTGGTGGCTTCACTAACGGCCTGGAGTGCATCTTCACAGTGGTCAAGATTCCAAAGACGATAGGAGAAGTGGAGGAGCAAATTAGCGAGATTTGGGCTGAAGACAACCCGCTCCTCCGCCGCCAGTGTTCTCCCAATAGTTAAGGCCTCCTCAGTGCGACGAAGCGCTTCCTCATGCCGCCCAAGTTTTGCGAGTGTAATTGAAACGTTGGAGAGAAAATTAAGAAGGCCCGGCATATCCCGTCCCATTCGACACAGCTCTACTACTGTGGTCTGCACCTCAACAGCCTCGTTCAGAAGCCCCAAATCAAACAAATTCAACGACAATTCTGTCAATTTGTTTGACAGCACTCCCGCATCAAGTTTCATCCGAGGGGTGTTTTGCAGCTCATTCAAAAGGTGCAATGTCGCCGACACTGTTTCGCGAAGTTGTCGGGTTTGATTCCCAGTCCGTGGGCGATGGACTTTCCATGTCACCAGTGGACGGTGGCGAACACTCCATGTCACGAACCACCTTTTGGGTCGTGGGGCTACCGAAATATCCGGCAAGATACCACCAATCTCCAGTGTCAGCTCTGAGATCTGGCTGGTGAGATATGAAACATGGCGGTTGTGTCCAGTACGTAATACAGTTGTTGCTGGAGATCTGGAAGATTTGCATTAGTGTCTTATGAGTGCCTTGAATCGAGGTTTGGCAGTACCTTCGGCCTGAAGGTATAGGTATTCCCCGTAGCCCAAACTCCTCCAATCGTCCTTGCACGGCTACTCCGATCTGCTCGAACACCGCTTGGCCTGCCGGAAGCTGGAGGAGATCATGCATGCTGGCCGAAGAGATCGAAGGCTAGATAATGGCATTGTTATCATCCAAGAATACAGCCATGGAACGCAGATTGCTTACAGTAGGGTGCTCGACAATCTTCGCGGGTGCTTCTTCTTGAACGGAGAGCACTGATGGACTAGGGTGGGCACTCGCGCCCAGTCTGTCCACGAAATTTGCCACACTTATCAGTGTAAGAATCTTGATCGCAATCTCAGTATGACTTCGCTTCACGAGAACGACAGTGTTAGGCATGCACTCACCTGAAAGGTGCTGAAGCAATCCACCAGATTCTCTCTGTGTCTTGATATCGCGTCTTTAATCTCCCCACTCTTCACGAAGCTGCCTAGTGCCCCCAAGCGGGACCAGCGCTCCGTATCCTCTTTGATGGCCATCAAGTTGCTACCAAAAGAGATGCATTTGAGCAAGGAGGATATGCAATGATGGTGGAAAACGCACCTCCTGAGAGCAAATAATCTGGCCGTGGTTGGCGTACCATCAAGGATAGGCACTTTGCTCGTCCTCAAATCGTCTACCAGGGACTGGAGAAACCTCACGACTCGGCTTATAAGATGTGCGCAGTCATTCCGGTTTTGGCGCATCAGGTTGACAGTACGGATGATCCCCGATACAACATCTACGACCTGACGCAGGGAACCAGCAATCGGCTGTGGAAGAGCAGGAATATGTTCGAGTATGGAGCTTATGGCGACAACGGCATCCCAGCCGGGGGCACTGGAGTGGCTGTTGATGTAGTCCGGATACATTCGCTAAAGGGGTTGCAGGTTCTGATGGACCAGAACGTTGGGAAGACGGGCTGAGGTGGTGGCGGGTCTAGAAGAGGCAGCAGCAGGGGGTCTTGAAGATGATGGGGCCGGAGGTCGTCTCACCGACTGGGATGTCCTGGGTGGATAGGGAGCTGGTTATTACACGTTATGAGGCGGGACGCATAAATATGATACGTTGCGGGGGAGGCGATGCAAATCAATGCATCTGTATTGTATTAGTCGATATCGCCTGACAAATGATAACCCTTGTATTACATAGTTGTTATCGGGATTGAGATTGGGAGGGGAGGTCCTAACGAACCTTGGTTTCTCTCGCAATGACATTTGTGGAGTTGCATCGGATACGTGACCCCAAAGGCTACTTTGCGTCTAAATTGCCCCTACCTACAAGTTCGAAATCCGCGTTGAGGACTCGTCCGATTGTAGTCGGAGCCTGTGCAGCGCGTCAGCGCGAATCGGCGCGATGCAATTCCGGGGTCAAAAAAAGTGCCTTTTTGGCCCAAACCCGGGCGGGTCCTGTCGAGCCGGGGCAACCTACCAGCCAAAGCCAATCATGCTGGACGTCTGAGCGCCACGCTACCGTTCGTCACACTATTGGGAATGTCCCAGTGTATCCAATCCAAGAGTTCCTTTGTGTCATGTTCCCTTTCGGTGCGCAGACTGTCGTCACCTCTATATTCACGGCGCTTGGGGGTCCAGGTGGTCCATGAACGCTTTGGTGAGGAATCAAGGGACAGCAGGCTCTGAGAACACTCCGTACACCAGGTTCTTACGGACCTCTTTAATGACGTGGCGGAGCACCTCGACAAACCGACTGTAATATCACTCCTATATATTAGGGAACACTAGTTGCACATGAGAGTAGCAATCCACACTGTTGTGGATTGATATCGTTATTGTTGTTACATCCCCCCTCCCCTCCCTTGCACTCTCACTGAATAAATGCATAGCTCAGCGACCGACATCAGGGGTCTCACGATCGAGGCGAATATTAGGAGATAAATGGGGACATCGCTTGACTTATACAGTATGCTTGGTTCGGCGGCTTCGTTGGGATTAATATTGGCATCCCCCTGCCACACGTTAGCCAAAGCATAATATTGCGCTTGGGGTTGATTCATAGCTCCTGCATGTCAGTACTAAGGCGACTTGGAGTTTGATGACGCCGGCAGTGCCAGTGGAGAGTGCGGCCCGGTCGAATACGTGGAAAAACTGGTCGGCAAGAGCCGAATACGTTACATAATACGTATATAGGTCCATATCTAAATACGGCAGGATACGATCGGGATCTTTTGTAGACCCAATCCGCTGACAGAATACTGTATGGACTCAACCTATTAGAGTCTTTGGTGCATGAATTTTCAACCTAGGCTCATCTCAGACCCGGCATCTCTCCGAGATTCATCTCGATGGACTATCAGCGGCCAGCCTGACCATGGCGACCATAGAAAAGTATTCCACCCCAGGTTCCAACCTAGATAGTTTAGTAAGTCGGGATATTATATCTTGCGAAGTCGAATGTACACGCTCACATATTTAAAACTCAAGGTCTGCACGCTGTTCTCTGTCTTAACATACCCTTCGCATGGGTTTACTTCTCCGCGGATATGCAATCCTTCTTGTTCTTGGAGCTATCGCCTTTACCGTCCTCCGTTCTCTCATGAAGGCCAGGAGATATCCTCCAGGACCCCCCGGAATCCCGATCCTCGGAAATCTTCACAAGCTCGAAAATGACTTCAGACACAAATATATTGAAGATATATCCAAGACCCACGGTCTGCCCAAAGTCCACTGATCGAGCGATTTGCGTGCTGATCGTACGATAGGGGACGTCATCTTTTTCTACAACCCTACGATCTCGGTTCTGGTCCTGACCTCATATCGCTCGATGCAAGATCTACTTGTGAATCGTGGGTCGATCTATTCTGACAGACCCGGATCCTCGATCTTTGACATGTGAGGAGAGACCGAATAATCTGTTAGGTTCGCCTCCACTGACTTTCATACCCTAATCAGGATGGGAACCCGAAATCTGGGGACAGAAGCCTTCGGTCCAAGCTGGAAGCTGCAGCGGAAACTCTTTCACCAGCATATGAACAAGGGGGCTCTTCCTCAGTATTTTCCGACTGTCGAACAGGAGTCGAGGCGGTGCTTACGGAGATTGCATCGAAATCCAGACAACTGGATGGATGAGCTACGCTTGTAAGATTGTCATTTATTCCGATTTCTTTCTTGGATGCATATCCCTTTCTTCCCCCTAGAGATACGACAAGAGTCATCCTGGGGGTTACCTACGATATTTGGGATGTTGACTCCGCAGAAGACAAGGTGTTAATCGCTTAAACTGCTGTTTCAACAATAGAAGCTGACTTTGTTTGCGTATATAGCGGGTGACAGCTGCGAATAATTTTGTAAAGCACATTCTATCGACGCTAGCTCCAGGTTTGCTTTGGATCAATACTTTCCCTATCTGTTGCGCGCAATCACGTTCCTCTATCTCGTTCGGGCGCTTACTACTTGATCCTACATACAGTGAGACACGTCCCGTCCTGGATGCCTTGGTTAGGAGACGAGATTAGACTCATCTCCTCATGGGGCAAGGAGGATCGCAGCGCCATTGTCAGGCTTTTCAATCATGTCAAAATCCAAAAGGTCGGTCTCGAATCCGCATTTTTTTTGTGTGGCTATCGTCATCCATTGTGGGTGACAATCGGAGCTTAGAACTCTGGAACCGCGAGGCGATCCTTTGTTTTGAGTCTTCTCGAGGGGGGTGCTACCGACGAACGAACTATGGCTTGGCTAGCTTCATCGATGTGTGAGTTCTGATCTCGGATTGTGCGGATGGATGTGTGTGGTTTCTAATCCTTTTATTCTCCTTCTCTGGCCGATCGCCAGATGTAGGGGGGGCCGATACCATTTTTGTCGTGCTTCACGCCTTTGTGCTCGCCATGGTGTTATATCCCGAGGCGCAGAGGAAGGCGCAACATGAAATTGAGCGTGTGGTGGGAAATGACCGACTGCCTAGTATACAGGAGTGAGTCCATCCCTCTTGTACTTAAATATGCTATTACTCGACTAATAGAGCTGATGTATTGTCCTCCACAGTCGAGTCCGCCTGCCTTACGTAGAAAATTTGATAAAGGAAGTGATTCGTTGGTGGTCTCTCGCACCCTTGGGAGTCCCCCATCGGCTGATGGAAGATGATGAGTACAGAGGTCTCTACAAATTACCGTGCCCTTGTATGAATGATGCTGAACTCTCCATGTGACCCATTAGGATATTTTATTCCGAAAGGTCTCTGCTCTCATATTTCCATAAAAGTACAATCACCTCATCGATCCTCTACTTTCAGACACGATCGTGCTTCCTGGGGTTTGGTATGATCTATGATGACAACCCCGCCTTATATTTTAATCTTATTATCCCCCCCCCCCAACGATAGGTGTGTCGCTCGGGATCAAGACATGTATCCAGACCCGGAGACTTTCAGACCGGAACGATTCGATGAAGTGAGTCCCAATGGCCAGTTGCCCCTGGATCCCCATAAATTTTCATTTAGTATGGGTCGACGGTCAGTGGTTCTACTCTGTCAATAATGGATATCTGTGAACCTTCGCCGCAGCATGTGTCCGGGTCAAGATTTTGCCGACATGGTGCTCTTTTCGACCATTTCAGTCTTTCTTGCAACGACTACGCTTTCTAAATCATTAGATGCCCAAGAGAACGAGATTACACCCTCGACGATCCCAGCTAGTCCCACGGAACAGTGGGGACACTCTTCCTTTTATAATCCTTGCGTTGCCTTGTATTTACGGTTATGTGTTCTAGATATCCCCCCTCATTCAAATGCAGAGTCGAGGTTCGCCCAGCTGCGACCTTCCTGGTCGATGACAATCAAATCGAGTAAATGTAAGCCGGACGCACTTTTCACTTTCAATGGGGAGGGAGTAAATGTACTATTATGGTGGCTTTCCACGAGTTTCGTCGCAGTGGCCTCGAGACTCTCCGTCCTGTTTATCAACACGTGTACACCTTTGTTCCTTTTAGAGCAGCACTCTCCTATCATATGATGCCACCATTCTTGACAGGGAAACCAAAAAATGGACACGGGACACGTAGGTTTTAGTCACGCCGCGAGATAGAACGATGAAAAGTGGTAAACGATTCACCTCGACGTCTGCATCGAGCGGGCTAAAGTCAGAAGTAGAGCAGACACTTGTCTTCCAGCTATCTGCGGACAATTCCTACGGTACTGTGTTCGAGTAGGCGCCCACCTCTTGTTGTCTCAAATTTGAGAGCCCTCAGCGCCATTGCGCCAAGAAACACCAGCTTCCACATGGTGCTTTTCCGCTTCAGACCGCGCAGAACAAAGAGTGTTACAAGGCCCAATCATCATGGATTGGCAGGGTATTGCTTTGAACGGTTCTTAGCGGAAGGTCCCTAGGTCACATCTGGCGTCACATCACAACGAGCGTCATTGTACGTCAGTTCAGATAGTCTAGATGCAAGTCTACCACTCACAACCAAAGGCTCTGCTTCTAATTAGCGGCTTTAGGAGAACAGTATTCCCGCTTTAAGTCGGCGCCGCTCGGTTTCTTCGGCCTGCAGGGCTTTCCTTCAGTAGAGTCAGCATTCCTGCTCTTCTCGTTTCAAGATAGCAGCAAATATTCACGTTTCAGCAACAACTAGATGCGCTGAGACCTCCTGCAGTGTATGAGTCAAAGCATAATATTTGGCGATTGGGTTTATTTGCGGCTGCAGGTGCTGTTAGTGCACAGCTGGTTTCGACTGTGATGGTGCCAGCGGAGAAGGCCCCTTCAAATGTGCCTTTGATTTATTCGGGTCTTTGACGTGTGAACTTTCAAGCTGGGTTCATATCACGCCCGGTGCCTCGCCGGGGATTCACCCTGATATGACTATCGGCTTCGATGATGGACCTCTATCATGGCAACTGGGGACCAGCAGATTTTATTCCAACGCAGGATCGCTTGGTAAGTCGCGATGTCGTATATTGCGAGATCAAATGTCTACGCCGCTCACATATGTAAGACTCAAGGTCTTCATGCCCTTCAAGTTTCCCGTCTTGAAATACACTTCTTATGGCTTTGCTTCTCCACGAATATGCAATCTTTCTTGTTTTGGGGGCTATGGCGATTACTATCCTCCATTCTCTCATGAAGCCCAAGTGCCGTCCTCCGGGCCCACCCGGAATCCCTGTTCTTGGAAATCTTCACAAGCTCAAGAATGATTTTAGGTACAGATATATCAAGGATATATCTAAGACTTATGGTTTGCCCGAGGTTCACTGATCAAGCGATCTAAGTGTTGACCGTACGATAGGGGACGTCACCTTTTTCTACAATCCAGCCATGTCGGTTCTGGTTCTGAGCTCTTATCGCTCAATGCAAGATCTGTTGGGGAATCGGGGGTCGATATATTCTGATCGACCCGGATCCTCGATCGTCGAAATGTCAGGAGGCGGGAATACTCTTAAATCTGCCACCCCTAACTTCTATCTCCTAATCAGGATGGGGATCAAAAGTCTTCTCTCGGAGACATTTGGACCAACATGGAAATTAGAACGGAAACTGTTTCACCAGCATATGAACAAGGGGGCCGTTGCTCAGTATTGGCCGATAGTCGAGCAGGAAGCACATCGGTGCCTGCGGAGTTTGCACCGGGATCCAGACAATTGGAGGGATGCACTACGCTTGTAAGACTGCCATTTATTGACATTTCTTGGAATCCTAGATTGCATAATCCCTTTTCCTAGAAATACAGTAAGAGTGATTCTTGGGATTACTTACGATATTCGGGACACCGAGGCCCTCGACGATGAGGTATCACTCAATTAAACTATGTCGAAATCGAAACTGAAGTGGTGTGTATACACAGCTTGTCACAGCTGGGGGTACATTTCTTGTCCATATCGTGTCTGCGCTAACTCCGGGCTCGCTTTGGATGACTATCTTCCCAATCAGTTGCGTGCAGCAATTTCCCTCATCCTGCTTGACACTTATGGTTCTATCCAACGTACAGTGAAGTCCATCCCCCGCTGGGTGCCTTGGTTGGGAAGTGAGATTAAGCTTCTGGCCGCATGGGGAAAGGAGGACCGCGTTGCCATTTCCAAGCCTTTCAACTATGTCAAAAGCCAAAAGGTTAACTTAGAATCCAATTCCCCTCGTGTGGTCTATCGTCCTCACGAAGAGTGTTTAGAACGCTGGAACTGCGAAGCCATCATTTGCTCTGAACCTGCTCGAAGAGGGTGGCACCGACGAACGAACAATGACATGGCTATCAGCATCGATGTGTAAGCTCTGAACTCGAGGGGTGAGGATGTGTGTATGTGATTTCTGATGACACCACCATTACCGGGCTCTGGTCGAACCCCAGATGCAGGTGGGGCCGATACCACTTCCACCATGCTTCACGCCTTTGTGCTCGCCATGTTGTTATATCCTGAGGTGCAGAGGAAGGCACAGGACGAAATAGAGCGTGTTGTGGGAAGTGACAGACTGCCTGGCATGCACGAGTAAGTCCCTACCTCTCCTTATTCACCGTGCTGAGTCTTTTCGTTCATTTATCCCTGCAGCCGGGACTCTCTGCCGTATGTGGAAAACCTGATTAAGGAGCTTGTTCGATGGTGGCTAGTGTCGCCGGTAGCCCTGGTCCATCGGCTTACGGAGGATGATGAGTACAAAGGTATCCCTGGGATCCCACCTCTTCTCTGAATAATCCTGAACGCTCTGCATGTCCACTAGGGTATTTTATTCCGAAAGGTGTTTCGGTTGTTACGCCTTTATAGGATACCCTTATCGATCCTCTCGTTTCAGGCACGGTCGTTATTCCTTGCATTTGGTACCCCTCACTGTTATGAGCTCGAGTAGTATTGAATCTTATTATCTTCCAACACTTCCACTAACAGGTGCATCTCCCGGGATGAAGAGATGTATCCAGATCCCGAAGCCTTCAGACCGGAGCGATTTGACGAACCGAATGCAGATGGACATTTCCCGTTGGATCCCCATCAATTTTCTTTCGGTATTGGCCGACGGTTGGTGCTTTAATGCTGCGAGCTGTGCGATATCCATGATTAATGCGAACGATTACTGCAGTATTTGCCCAGGCCAAGATTTTGCCGACATGGTGTTGTTTGCGAACATCACGCTCCTTCTAGCAACCACCACGTTTTCCAAAGCGTTAGATTCTCAAGGAAATGAGATTACGCCTACAAGAGACCCTACTCCACCGTACGGGTGGGAGCGGCGTTTCTTGGATAACCAACCGCTTTCGCTTACATTGCTTGCTTCCAGGATCCCGTGCCTATTCAACTGCAGAATCAAAGTTCGCCCTGCCGCGGCGTTGCTGACCATTGACAACCAGACCGACGAAGAGTAAGCTGAGTGTACTTGGGGCTCTCAGCATGTAGCAGGACGGTGGAGCAGATTTACTATTGCGCTGGCGCCCATAAATTATGTAGCAATTCCTGCTATAGTCTTTCTCTCCTTTCGCCTATTTATTAATATGCGTACGCAGTGCCGTTGTTCAAAATTCGAAGCTGGTGGGGCAATGTTCATTGGTGACATTGTTCACCCCTGTGGTTATAAAATAAGGACTTGAGCGAACAAGGCTAATAATCCTCATCTGCAAGGCCGAGTATATCTAGACTCTCTAGACTTACGATAAGACATCATAGCCGTGATCACACCAACCCCATGTAGAACAAAAAACCCATAGCCCAAAGTCATACAAGGACTTCACTCAATAGATTAATGAATACAGGGGTCGATGCAGTGGGATTGTAATGCTAACCAGGAAAATCTACTTGAATTTACACTTTCCTGAACTTATGGTAGTACCCACTTGCCCAGACACTGCCGATTAGAAACTTGGCTTCTGGGAATTGAACCTGTCTGGAGCACAGCACCCGAAGGGTGGGTTACACCGAACGCCCTTAGACATAAAACCAGCCCACGCGCCCGCCATGCTCATCCAGCAATCCAAAGGTAATTCGCAGAGAGTACTGTGAACGGTAGCCTTGGGGCCCCACCTTGTTATCTCGCAGGTTCAGAACCCACCATGGCCAATAAAGACATGAGTACGCTCGAACCATCTCAGTTTCCTACATTAGAATAAAATACATTAGTCCTGTTGGATGGATCAGGTGAGACGGAAAGGCTCAGGGCGTCTATCGAACGTGTCCGTCAATCATTTGAAACATATCATTCCATGGATGCAAAAGTGGTCAGTCCCCGGATGCCAAGAACAAAGACACCAGAGCAAGTCAAGAGACGGCACGCCACCAAAATCAGGAGGCGTCATAGTAGTGAGTCCACGGCCATCGCTTTGTTACCATTGGGTAGCAACGACCGACAAACTGAGGACGAGGATGTCTACATAGACCCTGGGGCTGATTCAGGTGACGAATATCACCCGAAGCCTTGAGCGTCAGTCTCGGCCGTTCCGTCCTAGCCCTTGCAGTCACTGTTATCGCCACCAGAAGCTTTCAACTCTCGTTTCCCAGGAGTTCTTGAGAGTCAGAGACCACGAAACTCTGTCAATTTCCTCCACTTCGAAAATAGAAGCGGCGAGGGTCTATCAGGAGACCAGCCCCCGCCGCATACTGTTTTGAAGTGAGGGTCGACATCCAGACAGAGGTTCATAGTTAGGATTCAGGTCAACATTCAGGTTGAAGTCCAAGTGGAGTGTAAGCTTGGTGCCCTACTGAAAATGTTGATGATTCAAGTCAATGCCACGCAGGACTTGGCAAGGCTCGAAGCACCAACGATCATTTGCGAGAAACCTGGGTCCCCGTCACAATCACCCCTTGTTCCTGTTCTGTATTTTCATCCGTGATCTAATTTTCTACTCGGGATCAATCCTTTGGATTTTTCACTTTACCTTCTAACAACGTTACCATGCCCCCTTGGAAACCATAGAGCTGAATGCAAGGCTGCTGTATCTTTGTTACAGATCCCAAAAGACAGCCTTGGTCTTCGTTCGCAGCTCGTCGATGTTCAGGGGGGGGGCGTCTGTCGATGATTTCAACCCTCTTCCTAAAAAAAAAAAAACATTGAGAATCACTTACGATAGACATTCATTTCTCTCACTTTTCCTTGGCTCCACCTCCTATTCGCCTTGTCTTTCTTGTTCACCACCCGGGTGATCGTCGAAATTTCGACTTCTTCAGAGTTTTTCATTTACGCCTCTAGTGTCCCCCTTCTGGTCGGCATCCCTAAGAGTCCAGAGCAAGGTCATGTAAGGAGCTATGGGAAATCCCCGCGCACTGAAGATGCTCGATGGGTGACGTCGGCCCAGATCCCACTTGATATACTGTTCCAGAGCGTATCGATGAAGAAGGCCTTGGCTTCAGGAGTCCGATTGACATTAAGTTACCATCCGGCTTCGCATCGAAAGAGCGTGGAAAGTGAGGATCATCCCCAGTCAACCAACCACATACACAACGCACTGACGTCGGCGACATACCTATGTACCTAAACCTAGTATAGAGCTCCGCCTCTGCCACCGCGGCCCGGAAGAACCACAGGATCTGACGGAATAGAGACTTGTGCACGTGCTGACGTAGACACATCTTCACCCGGGCCACCAGGTACCAGGTGAGGATGGAAGAATGGCGAACGAGGGTATTGAGGAAAGTGCCTACCCAACGAGGGGTGGAGATCATTCGACTGTAGACGGGGAACAGGAAATGCGCTATGCCCCCAGAAGGAGTTGGATTTTTGGCCCTCAACGAGAGTCTATGGCCACTTAGCACACTGCAGCCTTATCGTGAGAAATCCAGGGATGGCGTGAAGTTTCCAGGAGCGATGTCTGGATCATCATGGGGAAGAGCGAGAGAGAGCACATGAGATCGCGCGGGAAGATGGACACTCTCTACGGAGCTCGAACGATCAAAAGAGGCTGGATCGGGAGCGATCTGAAGCGAGATCTGTTGAGCACTGAACGCAAGGGAGAAAACCGGGAACGAAAAGGAGGGAACAGATCGATGCAATCAGGATGTTGCGGGGGAACTGCGTCGTGAATAGTTAAGTGCCATTGATACCATCGATCAAACATGTATGGGTTGTAGCCGGCAACACGCGGTCGTGGTGCAGAAATCCGGAAATCACCCGACTCCACATCCCTTCGACCCTCTGACTCATGACGGATTGGCATCTTCAGGCTCGTATGCGGTACCCTATTGTTGTGTAGGTAGGAGGAACGTGAGTACGGACTTGCAGAAATGCAAATCTGCGTTTCGATATCGCTTGCCGAGCTCATGCGTATATACGTACAGTATTTGGAGTCCCGATCGGGGAACACGAGGCAGAGTTGGACAGCTATCCTGATTTGCATAACAGAGCAATTAAAGTTTGAACCCGCGACGACTGCGGGATTGCACTACTCGGGTCACCCATCCATGATCCATCTCTATGCTCTTCGATGTCTGTTTCGAATACGTGAGTCCGTGCCCGAGGACCAATATGGACCATCGTCGGGGACTGTCGACCGGTGCGGAACTCTGGATTTGGCATCCCACAAATACTGTAAAGGGGCTAGTAGCCTTTGTGGGACACAGGCACAAATTCCCTGTGCTCCACTCTTCGAATCTCAACGGTGGCCTGGACAGGTATTCGCATGATCCACCCGTAATCACCTCTCCTCACTTGGTACAACGTTAACATACGGGGTAAACTTGTCAAAACCGGGTGCCCAACTGCCAAGCCAGGGCGATCAAGGATTTGCATCCGGGGAGCTCTGGAAACGACGGCCTCTACTTTGTTACAATACACAAGTGTGTGACTACTACTTACATTACATTCTCAAGTCCACGTTCATCAAGAAAAAGCTTTCGAAAACATATATGGTAACAAGTAATCTTCATCAAAGAAGCGCGATAGCAGTTCATGCCCATCGTCCGAGGAGGGCCATGATCCCCGCACCGAGGAGCATGCAGCAATTCGCATACGCAATCTTGAACGTGGATGCGTTTTGCATCTTGGAGTTGAAGAGGAATTCGTGGGCCAGTAGCTGTCGCCAACCCCGCAAAAAAAAAAAAAAAGAAAAGAAATTACGAAGGGTATCGGGAGAAAGGAAGGATACGTTACGAACCTCGACGAGACCTGTGTACAGGAGGATTCCGGCCGAAATAGAGTCCAATGTACCCGTGACAATGTTGGCTCTCGCACTGTCAGGGTTGTACGTCGACCGAACGCCGAGCCCAACCGCGATCCCAATAGGGGTCATGACAGAGTATGCGATCGCGCCCGCGTACGGGACCCATGAATACTTGGGTGTCAAGGCAAGGTAAGCCAAGCGCGAGCCCAAACCTAAACCTTCAAACATTTCTAGGAAAGAACCATTCAGCGGGGCCACGCAATGAGATCCCAAAAAAAAAAAAACACCCACGGTGGAAGACGATGACAACGAATAACGTCCTGAAATCTGTGTTCACTGCGAGGGTAATGCCAATAATAATCGAATGGAATATCACGCCAAATTCGAGAATAGCGATGCCGACGATCTGGGCCATAACCTCGCTGTCCTTAATGATGGGAGGAGCCAGGTCCTCGGCCGAACTCAAGAAAGCGCTTGCTCTCTTCTCCACGTCCGCATTATCCTGGCTCACTGCGGGGATTTCTGGTTGAATGTGCGGTGCGTGGCCATCGTGCGTGTCTGTTTTGGCCTCCCCGGTCAATGACCTCATGCTAGGACCATGAACGACGGACAAGCCGGATAATTTGGGTACGCACCATGCCCCAGGCCAGCTCCAGCGAGCAATTTTGTGCCGAGCCGGACGGCGAACAGTTCGAGAAAGAATAGGCCAAAGACCGAGGCCATGGCGAATGCGGACGCGAAGGGGTACGTCTGCCATGTACCAGTGACACACGCTGCGCCTAGTTCGGCGAACGCGGGCGCTAGCAAGTGTATGAAAGCGGTGGCGATCTAGGTCGGACCGATGTACATGAGTCAGAGGAAAGAAAATGAGTGGGTGGTACGCACGATGACCCCCGAGCCAAAGTACTTGATAAATTCGAAGGCAAGGATTGGAATCTTCCACTTGCGCCTGGAGATGATGGGGAATAGCGTCCCACAGAGGGATGTGACGAGGATGATGAAGACAGCCCCGATACGTAGTTTCTGCCACGTCGGCTTGCCATTGTCCGCTGCTCCGCAATTGGCACTCATTCTCTCTCAAGCTGGATAACTCAAGGGTTGAGGGAGTCCCGAGTAATGGTTCTATCTATCGGATCAGACTCGGGGGGAGGATGAGGGATATATAAAGCAAGTTGAGACGACAACCGCGCGGGTACTCCGCGTGTGGTTACACCCCAACAGTCGAAAAAAACAGGGAGGAGTGAATAATCTCATTAATTCCGTGCATCCAATCATCAGGAACGTAAAAAATATTGCAACACATAGAAATCATGACGAAGACTCTGCTTTCGGTGGAGGCGAACTAGGATTTGCCGGGGCAGGAGTTAGGCCCGCCTTCTTAACTTTCCTCTTGGGCTTTGCAGCCTCCGCTACCAATCTAGAAGTATCTAATGTCACTACGGGACAAGAGCACGTCGTCAGCAGGGCCTCGCACCTTTCGAGTTCCCGTCGGTCTTCTGGGGATTCATCCGGCTGGATGGATTTAAACACAATACCAATAAGGAGTATAGCCTAGCGGCAGATCCCGTGTTAGCCAGATCAAGCACGCATATTGTGGGAGGCACCGCTAACCCTAGCACGTTTGACAAGAATGTCGTCCGTGACACCTGGCTCCTTCAGCACCTTGTCAACGACCTCTCGCAGCACCTGCGTGACTTCAAACCGTGTGCCGCGCCATGACACCAGCATTATCTATGTAGAAAAATCATCAGGATACAGCCGGTCCCCCATCCGTAATCCGTAATCTGTAATCCGTAACAGTACCTTCCCAGTCAGGCCCTGTTCTAATGATCGGATCTCCTCCTCTTGGAGCTCGGCGTTTTGCAGCTTTTGCATGTCCTGCGGTGATCAAATTGTGAGCCAAGTCCGCGCGCCCATCCCAATCGCATTCCGACTGACTTCCATCACGGCATGCGCCCCATTGCAAGACCCCAAATGTCTTTCGCCATGCTCCCTTTTCTTTTAATCTAGAGAAAAATCCCGGGATCCCGAGGAATTTCCGTGACTTGAGAAAGGAGCTCGCTTTCATGATATATATACTGCCTGTATTGGCGTGTTCTATTAGTCAACCAACGGGAAAAGCAAAACAAAAAAGACAACCTTACCGATGGTGTTTAGCAGCTGTAATGGGTGTCATATAAGCGTGGTTCAGCCTCTGCTCAACTACTTGACCCACCTCAACTCCGAAACTCTCCCATTTCAATTCCTCGGCCTCCTTCCGCATCTTGGCTTCAAATGCAATAGTTTCTTCATCCGACTTCCCGCCCGGGTCCTTTGCATTCACATAAGGCTGAATTCGTTCCTTGAGCTTCTGAGTTAACGTTGTAATCCTGGAAACCGCTGGATGAGCAGGTGTTCAATCACGTGATCAAAGCTCCTTTACCTCAGCTCCATCGCCTTTCGGCGCTCCTCCTCAAGTTTCTCGAGTTTGGCCTTTTGTTCTGGAGTCATCTTGGGACGACCTTTCGATTTGGGACGCGCTTCGGATTTTGCGCCCCCCATCCCACCATTCTCAGCGTCCAATCGCGTAACATCTGAAGACGGCGTTGCGATGTTCGACGCTGAGTGGGAGAATCTTGAAGTGGGATGGGCAGCGTCGTTATGCTTCGGCCCCGCCGATGTGGGACCAGTTGATGGGGAATGTAATGGAAACGCATCGGGGGTTCGTGACGCCGCCTCAGCTGCCTCTAACTGTGCTTTCTCTTCTTCAGTCATTAGGATATCCGCATGCGAGGTCATTTCCTTCATCAGGGAGATCTCGCCAATCTACACGCATCAGACCGGATATGAAAACGCAGTCTGAGCGAAAAATGGGGACATGGAACGTACAAGATCCATAAATGCATCACCACCAAACACATTAGCAAAGAACGCAGCAGGATCTTCCGGGCCGCCCACGCTGTCAACCTAGAATGGATACCAATGTAAATAGAGTGGCCATAGCTATGTAGAATGACGATATATGCCCACCATCTTCTTCCCATTCTTATCGTACGAGGCCCTCAGATCCTGAGACGCCACACAATCAACGAGAGTCGAATCTGAGCGCAATCACCCCGAGTCCGAGATGGTTGGATGCGCACCTTGTCTGAGAGCACCTGATAGGCCACACTCATTTCTTTAAATTTCTCCTCCGCATCTGGCGATGGGTTCTTATCGGGGTGGTAACGAATAGCCTGTTTCCTGTACGCCTTCTTCAGCTCCGCATCCCCGGCATCCGCAGGGACCCCAAGCTGTGCAATAATTTCAGCCGACGTCGCAACTTCAAATACGAGCCAAAAAGTTTGACCCGAGGGGGAAGATGATCTTACCAAGTTGTAGTATTCCATATCAAGCGGTGCCATCTTCTTCAGGCTTCCAATGTAGCGGGAAATCCGGAGGAGTTTGGAGCGGGAGTGTTCGGGAGTTCCCGAGCTAACGCGTACGTTGTTTCCGCGTCTGCATGCAGTCGCCTAGCAAGCCGCTGCCAGCCGTTCCAGAGCTGAGCGCTTCGGAAGATGCGATTCCACCCCTGACGCCTGTGGCCGTGAGCACTTGCGCAAGATTGTGTCCCTAGCCGTAATTGAAGAAGGCCTCGCGGCATCGTGGACGCCTGTCCTTCTGCGTTCTATCCAAGATGTCGGTCCTGTTCTCTTACAAACCCAGTGCCTCTCTGGGATACGCATTGCGAGGAAACTTCATCGTCGGAGACTTCAAGAAATTGAAGTATTATCAAATGTAAAAGCGCACGTCATAGGGAAGAACCCTGTCGTCCCTCCAGCCACTGCTGAGTCGGAGGCCAAGAAAGCTGAAGGTCCAATCGCATCAAATGGGCTTCCTCGCGCACCACGACCTCAGAGAAGAACTAAGGATCGTGGTACTTCTGATTCCAATATCCACGCGTTATCGGCTCTGCATAATCTCACATCCTCCACTGCGGCATCGTCTTCTACGCCATCTATACGCCATTTACTATTGACCCTCGCCGCTCCAGGCGCCTCACTTTCAATTCTTGGTAGCTCTCGATGTACATTTGTCCCCAATGAGTTTGCTTTGCCATTTTTCGAAATCGACGATATCAAGTCAGGTTCGGGAGGTGTAGATATCTGCGGGTTAGAGACTTGGAATTGTGAGCGAAATTCCGCTCTGATTTGGTTTTATGGCTCTTACGTTTGCATGCGTTAGCCTTTTACAATCAACAAAGTTCGTTAAAGCAACCGAGCACACTCATGCCAGACATTCTCCTCGTCGGAGGCACATTCCATCTCTCCAGCAAAGTCCACCCTAAGACTTATGACTCCCTAGCAAGGGTATTGCGTATCTCTGTACGAATATTGGCTTGCGCTCTGTTTTGTTATCCATCTGACTGTGAAGGGCTTAGGTGTATGGCTACTTGTCTTGTATGCTAGAATTATGTCTTTTGAGAGATAGTGGTGTACAGCTTCGATACCCATTGTCTCCGGGGCTTCCATCAATTCCCCTACCAGAGGAGCCGAAGCCTGCAGAGGGGACGCATCAGCCAGCTCGAGAACGCCGCACGTCGGCCGAAAAGCTACCCACAGCAATATGGTCCTTTATAACAAAGCGGACGGCCGAACTCAAGCACTTACGGACACGTTCATCTCCAGTGAATACCTCTACACACGCTACGAAATCGCTCGCTCCACAACCTCCCGTGGCCTCTTCCCCTTCCCAAGCTTCTCGAACGGCAGCCGCAACTTCAAGGCCAGTCGTTAGAATTGGCGGGTCTCCTACCAACCAATATGCGACTGCATTGCAAAGCATTCGAAACCAAAATACAGTTCTCTCGACTTCTCCTTCCGTGCACATTGACGCCCCTCCTCTTCTCGTCCGCCTTGCCCGAGAAGAACAAGAAGAAGCGTCTCATCCTGGTAGAGTGAGTGGGCGTGTACCCCTTGACTCGGTAAATCGTCCCCGGCGGCGGAAAAGGATCCCTGCCATAGATAAAGCCGCCCTCTCGTCTCTACTTGGATGGAAGTCAGATGGAAGCGTTCCTGCCCTCGGCGGTGTTCCTGGATTCATTCGCCATCAGTCTATCACTGTTTTGTATACCTCTCCTTTACCAAAAGCCAGTACTACGGGCAAGGGGAAGAGTCCATCTAGATCCGCTCCTGCGGAGGTCGTGTCCCCTCATACCCCTCGATTGCATACCTATCGATACTATGACGAGTCGGAAGCTACCCTTGGCCTGTGGATCGAAGAGGCGTTTGAATTAGCGGAAGAAGTTCTGCGTAAGGATTCAGAAACTAATCTTACCTTCACTTGGTGCCACGCAAATCTGAAAATTACCGGTCACATCGATGCCTCCCTCGTGTCTGAGGAAGCAGAACTGGCCTCTGAAGAGATACGAATGTACCACAGCTGCTCCTTGTGTGAAGCGCAATCTGCGGTGAATATCATGGGAGACGGCACATTGTGAGTTCTCCCACGATTGCGATCTCGCTCGTTCCCCAGTTACCCATCGTAGCGCTCTGTCAGCCTCTTCGATTTCGGCAAGTTTCTAGAGCTAGTCTTCTATACAGACAACATGAACGATGTGACCTCATCTTTCTGCCCTCATACTTCCGGACTGCCAACAGCGCCAAGTTCACTCGGTACCGACGCTCTCCGTTTCTGTCTTGTCCGACATTTTTCTCTGGGGCAGCTTTCTATTTCCTTCAAGCTTTCTCCAATTCACGATATCTTGCATGTGCGCATCCCCCGCACGCAAATAGTCAATGATCTAGGGGAGATCATTCGAAAGAATCAATCTCTTCCCCTGAACGATGAATGGCTCCAAACGGAGCGTGATAAACTTAGACTAGACATGACGTTTTGTTGGAAAAGTTTGAAGGATCATTTGTACTGGCTGGTGGGTGACTGATAACCTCATTATAGTAATATCAGAATCATTCAGGATGCTGTCTGATTACTAGGAAGATACACTTTCTGATGGGTCGAAGACCAGTGCTAGCCACAAGCGACTTCCCACCACCCCCCCGTTCTCTGAGTCTCCAGAGAGCATGACCCCGACCGCGACGTTCCGCGGTTCCCAGTTAAGTAAATGGCCCACATCAGAAGGGCGTGGAACATTGTCCGATATGTCTCATGGTGGAGGGACCACGTCATTCCCTACACCTCTGACATCTTCCTCCTCGTCATTATCCAGCTTGTCGAACCTCCGTGGTCTTATCACCTCCGCTGAGCAGACTCTATACACTCAGCTTGCGGAAACTTCGCTGGACTCTCTCAGTGACGTACGACGAGCATTTATGAGCAGCGCATCCGATACATTTCAGCGATTATGCCAGTTCACACCTCCAGGAAGTGATCGATTACTGCAGATGATTGTTTCCACCCTTCCAGATTGGTGGTCGAAAGATGCCCATTGCCTTCCGAATAGCGGTGTGATCGTGAGGGAATCTGAATGGGGTTCTATCATTTCTTTCACCCTAAGGTCCCTATTTCGACATTGCGCTATTGCACCAGTCTGACGTTACATATAGATCCGTGGAGTATCAGACCGAACTAGAAGACATGACTTCTCACCCCACTACCTCAACCACTTCGGGGCATCCCCCCGCTGTCAATGTGAAACCATCAGGGCCGTCAGGAACGTTCCCCTGGGGATCAAGCAGGGGCAGTTTATCTTCTTCGCCGACTCATGCCAACACTATTCCTACCCCTGCCACCGGTAGTCTGAGCGAGGAACCTTCGGAACTAATTCTCAACCATGAGCTGGAGGACTTCTCTGCTGTGATAAGTCGGAAAGAGAATCCCAGGGATGTTTCCTCCTTCCTCAGTATTCGTGATGTCCTTCTTAATCGAAGGTCCCTCGAACCCTCCATTTCATCTTCCAAGTTTGGAAGCCTCGGCTCAACAGCATCGCGCTTCATCGGGCGTGTCGCTGCCCCGCCCGCTGCTTGGGCCAAGCCTGAAGTACAAATTAGCCTCCATGTTGCTGAGGGCACAGCGACTCGGAATGAACTCGTTCAGGGGGAAGAACAATCCTTGAGTGCGATCGCACCGTCGGGCCTTGATACTCATCTAGATCAAGCGCAACTAGCTAGCTTCTCTCCTCCCCAAGTATCCGGTCAGGGTCTTTCTACAAGCAGTCAAGTGCCTCCATCTTTGGATCATGCAGACGGTCTAGGGCCCCGCCCTGCTCCAGTGTCCCCGGTGATGTCAGGATCTGTCTCTCGCTCTCAGAGTGCGAACCCAGGATCGTCAGGTGACGAGACTCTCGGATCGACATTTTCCGCTGCCGTGCGATACATGCTAAATCAGAACTCGACCACCAAGTCTAGCTCTGAAACTTCCCCCAATGACACGGCTCATCGATTAGCACTGCTAGGAATTGGTCAGGGGAGCTCGTCCCCTCCTATTGACGATAAACCCCATGTACAATACGATTTTGTCGTGGGGAACCGTCTTCGCTTCTCCTGCACTGCATATTATGCATTGCAATTTCGCAATCTTCGCAAGCAATGTGACGTCGAAGAAACGTTGCTTCGTTCCCTGGAACGCACCACGTTCTGGGTTGCCCACGGCGGAAAGAGCAAATCCACCTTTTTCAAGACATCAGATGATCGATTCATCTTGAAGACCCTTGTCACAGCCTGGAATGTTGCTGATCTGTGCGTTTCGTACTCACATTTAAGGGCGTGTCGCACTGACATGGCGGGTCCTGATGCGTAACCAGACAAGCGTTACTGGAGCTTGCTCCAGCCTACTTTGGATACATGAATCAGATGAAGGGAAAACCATGCGCTCTCGCGAAGTTGCTCGGTTTTTACACAATCGAAATCAAGAATTTGGAAACCGGAAATACGGGAACGAAGGCAGATGTCCTTGTCATGGAGAATCTCTTCTACTCGCACAAGATAGATGCCACCTACGATCTGAAAGGTATCAAAGGACGCAAGGTCAAGGGCGATGTCGGGAGTTCCAAGACTTTACTCGACCAGGAGTGGATCGAGAGTCAGTCCAATTTTTTGCGCGCGATACTTGGACATTCTTGCCCATGACCCCTTTTTGTAGCGCAGCGCCACTCGCCCGTCTATATCTATCCTCAATCCAAACACGTTCTCCAGGAAGCCGTGACATCCGATGCAGAGTTCCTAGCTGAGAACAACATAATGGACTACTCGTTGGTCCCTCCTTTTGAATCTGATCGCTGTGGATGATCGACGTTGTGTATAAGATTGCTCGTAGGTATCGATAGTGAGAGGAAAGAGCTCATTTGCGGCTTGGTGGACACCTTTGGTGAGCAGTTTCACCATTCGTACTGGGTTGAAGAGAGCCTTGATACCTGATGTATGCGAAGGCACGTACACATTCGCAAAAACGATTGAATCCAAGGCAAAACAAGGGTTAAAGACAGACAAGGAGAAAGAGGTGCCCGATTTCTCATGCATATTCTGTGCTCTAGGTTTGATTCATCGTATTTCTTTCCAGGTGACGATCATTCCCCCGTCAGAGTATCAGGCTCGATTCCTGAAAGCAATCGACAAGTATTTCTTACCCGTACCAGGTTCGCAAGCTTTCTCCCTGCGGCGACACATAATCAAGTGATTTGCTGATTTCTGTACATCCTGAAGATAAATGGAGCAAGCCCGTTGGAAATAAGAGTGCTTCAGATTTCTTTCGCATCGCCCAGGTGCTATGATGGGTCGGACAGAACCTGGCCACCGCCCCGTGGGCAGTGACCTAGTCGATATATAAAGGCCTCCAGGAACGTGCTGGCGCGACTAGTAGTTATTCGTATATTGCAGCAATCACGACCCCTTGACTCTTTCGGTCTATTTACCTTGGAATCTCAACCTGTACGTCGCATGAAACCTTATGCACTATTGACTGTGTCTTCTGTGAGATCAAGGTCAAACAGAATGGTCCCCCAAAATCTAGTTCGTCCCTCCGAGGCATGCAGCATCTCATACCAATTTTCTATGGTACCTACATCCGTCTAGCCCTGGAACACTCTCCTTTGAGGCTTTACATTATTTGAACCGCAAGGACGGCCAGAGGTGCTCCTGTATTTGTGGTGAGTATATGATAAGTAACGCCAAAAGGCACAAAGCAGGGAAACGCCAGAGATAATGAGACGTAGATCCAGCCGCTAACCCGTTTGACTGTCGCTCAACGAGTGTGTGACGCCTGGAGGTTGACGTTTGTTCGCATCGGTGTGCATAAACCGGACGATGGTAGAGGTCCTGGCTCAGTTATGTTCCAAGTGAATCTGAGTGTTCCGGGAAGGGGGAGGGGGGACGGAGGGGCATGGCATTTACGACACATGGTGCTAATCTCGAATCATGCCTACCCTCATCTATACCTCATTTATTCTGGAAACCGAGCTGCTGTTGGGTTAATTAGTCCAGCCTCCCCCGAAAAAAAACGAAAAGGAGAGAATCCCCGCTGTTTCCCTCACGAGTTTTCTTGCGTTGTGCCAGTCGGAATGGTGCATCTCTATTAAACGCGTGAGATACACATAAAGGCTAGTGTATTAACTACCATCCACTGGACTGGATATCCCCTTGAGAGTGGTAAGGAATTTAAGGATTGATACCGAAGACAGAAGATAGATGTGGCCCGCGGCATTCCTCATACTAGGACTCCAGGGTGATCTTATCCGCTTTTGGTTAGCATCTTCGCTTGCGCTAGTCTTGTGCTCGGGGATTGAGCTCGATATTGCACGGATTGTTTGGCTATGTGAGTGATTCCAGGGTTCGGGGATTGCTGCTGCATGTCTGCCTCATCGCCGCCCCCAGAACCTCTCCCGCCCGCCCCTGAGGGTCACGTTGGCCTTGTCGTCGTCCTCGAGCCACGGTTGTATCTTGAAATACCGATATCCCAAATCCGGTTGCTTTGCCTCAAACCGCTTAAATATCTCATCTTCCTTGGCTGGTGCATCCTTGGTCGGGAAGGCAGGTTGGCTCCTGACCGCCCTGATTGCACCCCGTTGGAAGATCTCAGTGGGGAACTGGTGGATGGGGGTCTTTACTACTATATCCTAACACCAATGTCAGAAGTGGAAGGAGGTATACTCCGTTTATTTCAAACTCCAAAGAAATACAAATGACACACTTCTCATCCAACATAGATCTTGACTATGTAGTCGATCTTGAAGTGATCAAGGTGGAATCGGGGACACCTTCAGAGACCACAACCACCCGTGAAGGTTTCCGTGAAAAGCTTCTTGAGCGCGGTGGGTTCTGTGTCTTCACAGGAGCCCCAGAGTCTGTGTGTGCAGGAGTCCATATCATTCCCTATGCTAGGGGTTCAGAGGTGCGAGTGGGAAACATTCCTGAAAACTGTGGTCACTGAACATCTGTACTTGCCCCACTGCAGTGGTTTGAGGCAATTGTACAGAGTCGTCCATCTTATGAAGAGAGTGTGGATGACCTCACAGATATAAATGACGTACGAAATGGTCTGCTCCTGACCCAAGTGCATGGTTTATTTGATAACCGCAGCCTGGTTATACTCAAGGTCTGCCCCATTTGCTGTTACTTGATTATGTGTCTCACTCCACACTGATGGGACAGACTCCAAACCATTGTCTCGATGTTGGAGATGTTCCTCCCTCTCCACAGCGACCTGACAGGCTGGATCCATCACTTTCATACCCCAGAGATGATCGCTATTCACTGCAGTGGTTAGATGATCCAGGCTCCTATCTGCTACAACATTACCCGAACAACTATGATGCTGCATTCAGCAGACAGAGTCAACAACCAAAACCCTCAGCCTTGTTATTACACTACAACTATGGTGCTGCTGCTCTCAAGCAGTGGGGATGCAGGTTGGATGCATTGAAGACACATGAACACCCTGCCCACCCAAAAGCACCCGAGCTAGCAGCACCTGAATCAGCAGCAATGGAGGACGAAAGACGACTCGATCTGGCTCGTGATCTTGTACTCCTTTTTTGGGCAAATGCGCCTGCTGCAAAAGAACGTCGTCGCAAGGAGGAAGAGGAAAAACGGGAGAGTCTGGAGCGGTGGAGGCAGGGAACTGTTTAGCTGCTATCTTTTTTTACCATCTCCCTCAATTGACATACATTTGTACCATACGTCTATTTGGTAGCGCCAACAAGCACCAATCCCTCTTTGATGTCATGTGATTTATGGACGAACGGTGCTGGAAGAATCGAGTCTCAGTTGTTCATGGCATTATTGTATAGAGGGAGAACTCAGGCACGACACTACGTATTGTGTATGGACAAGTCAAGATGGAGGGAAATTCATGATATGTACATACTTTCAAAATGGGAAAGGGAGCGGAGGAAAGATACATGAGGAATGGCTCAGTGGTGATTTGTTTTGGTGCCCGCTTTGCGTTTTCCTTTTTTGGGGTCCGAATTTCCTTCGTTGTTGACAGTGACTGGGTATTTTTCATCGGTATCGTCATTTGAGTGACGGGATCGCTTGGTCGGAGTCAAGACAAGTCATAGATCGCCTAAAATGTCTTTGGGTTTGTGCCAGCCACCTGAGGAATAAATAAATTCTAGGAATTCGCACCCATCACTTTCTGGTTAAAATCTAAGAGCGAATTCCTAAGGACCCTAACGTGTAAGCTGTCCACCTGTGAGTATCGCATGGTTTCTAATTCCTTGGCGAGTTGTGTATCCAGTATAAGGCGAGATGAACACGAGCATGTCGAACACGAGCATCGCAAATGAATCGGATGCTAGAAGATGCGCGCGATCGCAATGAATAGATCAAACACAACATGTCATGACAGCCTCGTCATACCTGGATTTCGGATGGATGTGCCAGAAGGTGGTCTTTTCCCCATCGGATTTGTGGAGGTAGACGCGGGGGTAGACACGGGGAGAGATAGCACTCCAGGTGTTCTTCCAATCGTCCCCGTACTTGTACTATTGCTTGATGACGGCTGCTTTTCCTTACTTGTAACAGATGTGGCAACCACGGTAGAAGAAGAGGTCTTCGGTTTCATGCGGAACAGGCGCTCCTTCTCGTTCTCCACGACGGGGTCCGCGATCCCATCTAGCTCTGTTCCATCCCCATAGGACTGTACTGTTTTAGGTCTCCTGAGGATCTTAGCAGTAGAGGACACTAGTGCGGATGGGAGAGAGCCCTGGTCGCGCGCAGAATAGGTGATGTGGAGGATTGACAAGCATAGCCCGTGGCGATTCCATGGGAGCTTGAACTCGAACCAATTGAGGGCGGTGGTCCTGATGCTGAGGGCAGTGAGGTGGAAGTTGGGAAGATGCCCAATATAGGCGGTCGAGCGTTAGCGCGTGAGGAAGACATGGGCATTGTCAATCGCGACGTGATGGCACTAGTTAAAGGCATATTAAACGAACAGTTTCCCGGATTTCTCAACCAGTGTATCGATTTCTCCCTCCCTCCAATCTGCGAGACGAAGCTTCAATTTATTTGGAATCCTCCTTACACTTGCCAAGCGCATCACGCATGATGAGTGTCGTCCGTCGGATTGAGTCGCAAGCACTGGGAAGACAAGGTTTGAATTGCGTGAAGATGCATTTCTCTGGAAAAAAGAAGAAACTCCCCCCTAGCATGTTATTCTTGTTCACTCGTTCGGCCGTTGTTATCGCGATTGTTGACTTGCCGATTTCGACCAATCCAGTGAGCTAATAAACAGGGGAGTTCTGCTTTCCGGGTTCTCCAGCCATAATATGATCTCCGCCAGTGTTGAAACATGAGTGCCTTCAAGGCATGACGACATGCCAGGATCGTAGCCAGAGATGGAAGAAAGTTCAACACACCGGGTGGCGCAGGGACCCCCAAGGGATGGACTCACCTGTACTGATGAGCACTCGCTCGCCACCGGCATCCGGGTTTTCAAGGGCCAACACATAGATATCAGCCGTGTCGCGGACGAAATTGCAGGCACCGGATATCCCTAACTCAGATCTAGAGAGGCTGGCATCTTCATGCGGTAGTGCTTCTTTCGGTAACTGACCGTTTTCACGTTTCAAGTGGTCTAAGGCTATGGATCATCTGAAACGCAGACTCTGCTTGCTATAGGGTTGGCCCACGGTCGAGAAGCGATGGCAGATGAAGGACCGGCGGCTTTGCCAGAATGACTGAAGAGGGGTAAGATATGGGCGAAAGATCTGAAACTGATGGGAGAAGGAGGAACTCTCAAAGTTCAATCGAGGACGGGTTCATTGGGTGCGCACGTGACGAAGTACCAAATCGGGTACCACTACATCCGGATGCAAATTCGAGGTGGTATTATACATAAGAGATTCCGAATGGCCATCCAAGTCCAGTGGTAGAATTAAATCCGATGCTCCGGTGTGGAGCATGCAGGACATTCGGGGAATCTCATTTTGGCTTGTTCCGGATGTCATTTTATCTCCCCAGTCCTTCCCCATACGAACCACACTCGTGCACGCGAGAAGTCAACAATTTCCTTTTTGGGAATTTCTGAGTATTGTCTTCAAATCCGCTCAAAACTTCTCAAGTAGCCGTAAAATATTAGTAAAATATTTCCATCGATTTTATGGGCTTAAATACCGTCTTTACAAGGTTATGTCCCCATCAAACTGGGCCGGCGTTGAGTTGCGGCGCCGAATTTCCGGGTTTTGCTTCCGGATGTTGCCCAAATTCCTCAACTGGCAGTGTGGGCATCGGGAGCTGCCGGAGGCCACTTACGCGTTGTTCATTTCAGTTACCTACGATGCCGCTGGACCAGCGCAAGCATGATGCTCTTACCGTATATCGTACTGTGTGTATGGTGACTGGTATGCTAGGGTGTGTGCTCACAAAGATTCTTTTGCTTAGAAACTACGCGAACATGAGACTATGAGCGAGCGCTTGAAGACCCGTCAGTACGCTTTCTACGTGATGAAAGATCTACGCTGATTATCCCGCGTAATGTAGTTCGATTTTCTTTGAGGGATCTTGAGAAAGACTATGAAAAGACTGAAGATGACCTCAAGGCCGTGCAATCGGTCGGCCAAATCATTGCCGAAATTCTCAAACAGCTTGATGACGATCGATGTGTGTTGGTTCATGATAAAATGTCTGTGCGTTGTACTAATATAATGTGATTTCATAGTTATTGTGAAGGCATCTTCGGGTCCTCGATACGTTGTTTCTTTCCGTCCCACTCTGCCAATAGAAAAGCTAAAGGCTGGGACGCGCGTAAGCCTCGACATGACAACACTGACGGTAATGCGGATATTGCCTCGCGAGGTTGACCCACTAGTCTATAACATGAGCCTAGAGGATCCGGGGGGAGCGAGCTTTGCAGGTATTGGCGGCCTCGGCGAGCAAGTGCGAGAACTGCGTGAGGCAAGTCTTTTGAAGTATGGATATCCAGATGGATTATATTCACCCATTCCATTTCGATAGATGATTGAGCTACCATTGATGAACCCAGAGCTCTTCCAACGCGTAGGAATCAAGCCTCCAAAGGGTGTACTTTTATACGGGCCCCCAGGAACAGGGAAAACTCTCCTTGCGCGTGCAGTTGCCGCCACTCTCGACACCAACTTCCTCAAAGTTGTCTCCTCCGCTATCGTCGACAAGTACATCGGCGAATCTGCTCGTATTGTACGGGAGATGTTCGCATATGCCAGAGAACACGAGCCATGTATCATCTTCATGGATGAAATTGATGCTATTGGGGGGAGGCGGTTCTCCGAGGGAACTAGTGCGGACCGAGAGATTCAGAGAACGCTTATGGAAGTAAGTATGAGCCAGACTTGTTCTAATTGGATCGACTGAACTCCTGATATGCCATTATCATATTATCTAGCTCCTGAATCAAATGGACGGTTTCGATACATTAGGACGCACTAAACTAATAATGGCAACCAACAGACCCGATACTCTCGATCCAGCTCTCCTGCGTCCCGGGCGTCTCGATCGCAAAATAGAGATCCCCCTACCAAATGAGCAGGCTCGTTTGGAGATTTTGAAGATCCATGCTCAACCTGTGAACAAAGGGGGGGAGATCGATTATGAGGCCATTGTCAAGGTTGGTACCTTCTCCTATTTCAATTGAACGCATAATAGAGCTTGCGGTGTTTAGCTTTCGGACGGCTTTAACGGTGCGGACCTACGAAACGTGGTCACGGAAGCCGGGATGTTCGCCATTCGTGAGGATCGGTGAGTGGATGTTTCCTATATTCTGAAGCAGTCTCTAATCCTTTGCCTTTGCAGGGATTACGTTACCCAGGAGGATTTAAACAAAGCAGCACGGAAGGTTGGTGAAAACAAAAAACACGAAAGCAAGTCGCCCCTTTATTGGCAATTCTTTTGTACTCAATTGTGTCTCTGTTTCATACAGCCAAGATGGAATA
The DNA here is from genome assembly GCA_014904985.1 of Hydnum rufescens UP504. Classification (NCBI taxonomy): domain Eukaryota; kingdom Fungi; phylum Basidiomycota; class Agaricomycetes; order Cantharellales; family Hydnaceae; genus Hydnum; species Hydnum rufescens. The sequence goes on along the minus strand of MU129049.1, from coordinate 125,794 downwards.
TTCTGCGTAGTCTGAGTTATTCCAACGAACGTGTACTTACCTGGGGTGCCTATTCCACCGTATTTGTGACTGCTGCGAGGGACTTCAGGATCGAGATGACATCTAGGAATGAAGCTGGGTGCCTGACCTGGTAACCGTCCAGCTTTGACGACGTGAACAAAAGTGGGCGGCCACATGACTGCGGAAACAGCCGATGGCGTTAGCATGACTGCAAATTTTATAAATAGAGGATCTATTGGCGGGGCTCCCCTGAAAAAAATGAGTACTGTGGAAGACGCGAGGACGAAGCTTCACAATCGCCGTGTGAAGGCTATCAAGCCACTTATTCCACCCCAGATTTTGGTTGAAGATTTTCCCCTCACCTTACGAGCAGCCGACACCGTGATCGAAGGTCGCCTCCAGACCGAAGCGATTCTGCGCGGAGACGACGATCGGCTCTTAGTTGTCGTTGGGTAAGTCCCTTCTGTATTACTAGCTCCATGTTATCTGAATATGGCCTATACAGACCATGCTCTGTACACGATGTACAAGCAGGTCTCGAATATGCTCATAAACTTCGAGAATATGCAGATACATGTAAAGATGAATTACTTATTTTAATGCGGGTCTACTTTGAGAAGTGAGTTGGGGTTTACGTCGCCCGAGCCTAATTGTGATTTCTTTGTCCACAGGCCTCGGACTACGGTGGGGTGGAAGGGACTAATCAATGGTGGGGTCATATTATTCGACCGTATAGTCTAGAAAATAATGTCGCACCTTCCAGACCCCTTCATGAACGGAAGCTTCAAAATAAACCAAGGCTTGCGGATGGCGCGCCAATTCCTACTCAATGTCGCAAATATTGGCCTCCCTGCCGCCTGCGAATTTCTGGACACCATCACGCCCCAATATATCTCGGATTTGGTGGCGTGGGGTGCCATTGGCGCACGTACAACCGAGTCCCAGGTTCACCGCGAGCTCGCGAGTGCACTCTCCATGCCGATCGGCTTCAAAAACAGCACTGATGGAGGCATGGATATTGCGGTAGACGCTTGTCGTGCTGCCAGGAGTGGCCACGTGTTCCTTTCTGTCGGTAAGGAGGGCTTGAGTGCGATCGTGGAGACAGAGGTAACGACGCGAAATTGCTCCTAATCGTCCTTTGGCTCATGGGATTTTTCAGGGGAACTCGGATACTCATATCATTCTCCGAGGGGGTTCGAATGGTCCAAACTACGAGGAACAGCACGTTAGAGCCTGCACTGAAAAGCTCGCCAAAGCCAACCTCCAACAAAAAGTGATGGTAAGATGAGCATTTGATATATTCCTTCATATCGCCTCACACGTCTTTGTAGATCGATTGCTCTCATGGCAACAGCTCTAAATTGCACCAGAACCAAATCAAAGTCGCTGAAGACATTGCACGACAACTCGAGTATGCGGAGACAGCGCATGCCATCATGGGCGTCATGATCGAATCGAACCTGGTAGAAGGTTGTGGGGTGGCCTAAATTTCCCATCGTATTTGATTTCTGAGTCTATTCTCTGAAAAGGCCGACAAAACATTCCCCCGTCGGGTCCGGCTGGGCTGAACTACGGTCAATCAGTCACTGATGGTGCGTTCCCCACCGTTTATGATGTCTTTCATCGAAATCAATCGCTGTCGTTGCGCTGATGGTTCTATTTAAATAGCTTGTATATCCTGGGCGAATACGATCCCTGTGCTCGACCGCCTATGCGATGGGGTTCGAGTCCGACGTGCTCGTGTCCGGAAAACGCGATTGAATTCCATGGAGAACGTCCTTGGCTGTAGTGGGTTAAATGGGAATGGGTCCGCAGATGAAACCTCGGATCTCGTCAATGGCGCGTCGTATGCTAAGAAAGTGAACGGGACTGTGGCCTGAATCCACAATCAAATGGAGGTAACATGCCGATGTATACTGTACTAATAATGAGACACGAAAAATGCATCTGAAATCGCAAAAGTACTGTACTGTACTTTTCTTCTGCGAGCAGATGCGGGAACGGCCGGCCGCGATTACGTAATGAGATCGATGCCGAGAGCTTTCGCAAGCTCACGCAACGCTCTCTCCAAATAACACGTCTCGATGCTTCGTAGAGTGCTGCGAACATCGCGACGTATATATACTCATTATTCTGGGACTGGTTATCGTACTTACTCAGACCAACAAGCGCACGCACCTTCCTCTCACTCAAGCAGTCTTCGCTTCGCAAGACTCACTGGCAGTATTGCCCTGGCTGGGGCCTTTTCATTTGGTGGGACGATGTCCACAACTACAGAATTGTCGCCCGAAATTTCCGCACCGCATATCACGGTGCAATGATTGCTCTGGATTACAAGTATGGGAAGAGAATGTGTCAAATATTGTGCTCATTTTCTCATTCGGGGGTTATTTTGAATAGGCTTAATTTCAATCCCGACTCTTTGCAAGCTATCAATGCTCTGCATGAACGTGCGGCGGATCGACTGTTGCAAGTCTGCGAGAAGAATGGGTACTAAATCTTTGATCTCGTACAACTAGTTTATCTGACTTAAATGCTCCGAAGCGGTCTCTATGTTAAATTGGCCCAAGCACTTGCTACCCAAGCTGCCATCTTGCCGCCCCCCTATCTCAAACTTGCAAAACTTCTAGATAATGCGGTGCATTTTGACTACCCTACAGTTCAGGAGGTGTGTCTTCCGCTCCCATTCCTTTGGCATTTGGTCACTTAGTTGATGCGCAGGGTTCCCGCGTTGGATTCTTTTGCCTTTTATTAATAGATTGTGAAGACCGAGCTCGGCGGGTCTATCGAAGAACTTTTTATTCGTTTTGATCGGGAGCCTATCGCCGCCGCTGTGAGCCCATTGTATCGCATGGTCCTCATGCTGGGGTTGGGCTGATACTTCTCATATGGGCAGTCCATAGCCCAGGTACATCGAGCGCGAATACGACTTCCGTCGGGTGAAGAAGAGGTGCGGTCCTCGTGGATCCGATTTCTATTGCCATATATTCAATATATACGCCCTATTCCTTCGACAATCTCATAGGAAGTTGCTGTCAAAATCCAGAGACCAGACATTCGACGACATGCAGATTGGGATCTTTTGGCCTACCGTTTGCTTTTGCAGGCATATGGTGTGTGTTCGGCTGTGTGGCCACTACCCCTCCGGCTGACTATGATCCACCCAGACCGCATTTTTGATCTGAATTTGGGATTTGCATCCAAGTATATTTCCGACCAGATCATGGTCCGTCCTCGCGCTGTCTTCCTCTACAGTTCTTCCACTTAGGCGTTATTTCTATCGAATCACAAGCAAGAAACCGAATTTGATAATGAAGCAAAGAACTCGGACAAGATCCGCACTCTGATACTCTCTTCCCCAACGCCTCTCATCCGCAACACGGTCTATGTTCCGCGTATTCACCACAACCTCTCTACGCCCCGCATCCTTACAATGGAATATATTTCCGATGCATCCAGGCTGACAGATTTAGACAAGATAAAGAGCATGGGACTTGATATAAAGGGCGTGGCACGGAGTATGGTGGAGGTCTTTGCAGCACAAATATTCGACATGGGGTTCGTGCAGGCTGATGGGCATCCCAGGCGAGTAAACTCTCGTTTGTGATATCCCGTCCGTCAGTAAATTTCTGACCGCCTTCTGAATTAATTAGTAACATTCTCATTCGCCGACACCCAAATGGGAAGAAGGGACAGCATCAGGTCGTACTTATTGGTATGTGTGGAGAGTCAGAGCTGCATTTCCAATTTTTAACTTGTCAACACATTGTCACTTGGGCAGACCACGGCCTGTACGTTACGCTATCATCTGAATTCAGATCCAAATATTCTCAGCTGTGGTACGCCATATTCATCCAAGACCTCCCCACTATATCTCGGATATGCGAGGGATGGGGGATAGGTCAAGCGGAGCTGTTTGCTAGTGCTACATTGCTCAGACCATGGCGTGCCAAAGATTCCAAACGCTCTTCGTCAAACGGATTCAACAGGGGATTCGAGGGGGCAGAAGGGCGACCCAAAATAGATGAGGTATCCAAGACCGTAGAGCAGCAGCAGCTCGAGGCACAGCGCGAACTGAAGGCGAAACTCAAAACATTCTTGTTAAATGTAGAGCTTCTCCCCAAGGAGATCCTCTTTGTGGGACGGGCCATGCGGATTTTACAGGCAAATAATCAAGCAATGGGTGCGAATTCCCATTTTGCTTTCCTTCGTGTTTCCGAGTCTCCATATAACGGCATGTCCATTGTCGGTTAGGCTCACCCGTGAATCGCATCAACATTCTTGCGAAGCACGCATCCGCCGGACTCCTGCGCCATCCGGTCCCTCTAGATCCCTCTTCCCCAATTTCACCCCTACCCTCCGCGCTTCGAACGTACTTTGCCTCGCGCATCTCCTTTCTTCGCTTCCGACTAACGCTCTTCACTATCGATGTCGCCTTCCATGTGACCAATTGGGTGGCGTGGATTACGTCTTTCCAACGACGAATTATTGCATGGATGCGCCCTGATTGGGGGAATGTGACCTACAGGGGGAGATTCGAGGACAAGCTGGAGGCAGACTTGAGGGACATGGCAAGGCAGAAGTTTGGAATGCAGATCAGCGACGATGCGTTCGAGACTTGATGCGCTTGTTTCCAGCGGCCGTCCCGTAAGCTGCTGTTCAGCGTACAGGCGATTATTGATCATTCTTGGAGGCGGGTGCACTAATGGTAGATGAACCTCATAGATAGCATACATGGCATGCGATGCACACAATAATGACATCGATATTGCCGATGTCAATGGACGGCCTGAGCCCACCTGTACAAAGTACACATGAATACAAGGTCGAAACAAAAATTTCAAGGAAAACGACGCTCTCAAGGTGGTTAGATTGTGCGTAAGTGGGGATTGTCAAACTGGCTCATAAGTTAGGTCCACTCCCTTTCCCATCCCATTTTTGCACACCACCCCTTCTCACGAAAGAAATCAAACATTTGAGCTAGCTTGTCGGCACGACCCTGGATTCCGTGGAACACGCAAGTAATCAGCAGAGAGAGCCGACGAGCAAAAGCCCAGCCATACTAATATTCCGAAGTAGTGGCAATAACCATTAGTTTTTAGAGGATTGTTGAGCGAAAAAACAAGTATGTCCTTCGCCCGCGAACTCCACATATGTTGGGTGTAGCAATCGATGACGGACTGGGGGAGAGAGATTCCCTCTTGAGACAGTCCCTCGTGGTCAGAAGCATATGGGTCATACTTGACCACTGCGTCAGGATCGATATCCCCGATCGCACAGAAGTCGCGGCTTCACAGGAAGTGAATGGGGTAAACCATGTGTAAATGTACCCGGAGAGGACGTACAATGCCTTCACATCGTTAAATCCTGCCTTGTCCGCGCCCCATTCTCTCCACTCAATGACTGAATCGAATGGGAGACCTTCCAGAGCTAGAGGGGGGAGTTCTCTGTCGTGGCCGGTTGCCCTGTCAATCATGTAGTTACTTTTCGCTCGGATGGACCTAGAATCCTCGAGGGAATCTGCGAATTTGCGAAATTCATGGTTCACATTGCGGAGGGTGCGGTAGCGAAATACGAAAGGCGACTTGGCTATAATGAGGGGCCACAGCGTGAAGTAGAAATGCGAAGGTGGGGAAAGTGCTTCAATCAACCTGGGATGGATGTCGCCCGAGGTGGTGGCGCTGGACATCGTTGCGGATCTCCTGGAATAGGTTGAAATTCCGGCGATGCGGAAGATTCCGGCCTGCAGAAACACAGTCTCATACGACTCGTAGATTATGTGCGATAAGTACGGCCAAAGGAACGTACTCTGCGCCGGCCGGGGGCCTCCCCAGGAATTGCTTGGCCTTCGGATCACCTTTTTCAGCACTTGATATAGTTGCATCTACGAGCTGGTTGGCAGTCTTGCACAGGCCACTATTAGGTATTCCTGGACGCAGGTGCACTACTGGTAGAAGAATCTCATGGATAGCATAGTGAGATGTACTGCATAAGAGTGATATTGATATTGCCGAGGTCAAGGGACGGTTCACGACACTAAGCCCACTGCCATACTACGTTCATAAGAATACAAAGGCCACAACAAAAATTCCAAGAAAAGGTTGAATTGTGCGTCAGATGGAAATGTCTGGGTTCCCCGAACTGGCTTACAAGTTAGATCCACTCCCTGCTCCAGGCCAGTTCTGCCCACCACTCCTTCTCATGGAAGAAGTCATACATTGGGATGAGCTTGTCGGCACGACCCTGGATTTCGCGGAACAAGCAAATACTCAGTGGGGAGAGGCGAAGAGGAAAGGCCCAACCATACTACTATTCCGAGGTAGCGGCAATAACCTTTAGTCTTTAGAGGATTGACCATCGAAAACACAAGTATGTCCTTGGCTCGCGAACTCCAAATATAATCGCAGCCGCTATCGATGTCTCCATGAGAGTTCTTGAGAAACAGTTCCCTGAGTTCAGAAGCATATGGGTCGTGTTTGACTACCGCGTCGGGATCGATATCCCCCATCGCACAGAAGTCGCGGCTTTATAGGGAGTGAACGCGTTAAATCATCGAGAAATGTGCCCCGAGGACGTACAACGCGTCCACGCTATCAAATAGTACCTTATCTGCGCCCCATTCTCTCCACTCGACGACGGAATCGAAGGGGAGACCTTCAAGGGCAAGAACAGGCACTACCCTGTGCTTCCCCATCCTCTGATACATGTACGTACGTTTCGCTCGGAGGGACCTGTAATGCTCAACGGAATCTGCGTATTTGCGAAATTCGTGGTTCACATTGCGGAGGGTGCGCTCGCGAAATAAGAAAGGGGACTTGGCTATAATGAGGGGCCACAAGGTGAAGTAGAAGTGTGAAGGAGGAGAAAGCGCTGCAATCGATCTGGGATGGAGGTCTCCCGAACTAGTGGCTGACATCGTCGCGGTTCTCTTGGTGTAAGCTGAAACTCCGAGTCCGAGCCCACACCGGCGCGGAGGATTCCGGGCCTGCAAGGACTGCCAGGATCTCGGGTCATACGTTATGGATGGATGATTGTTGATAATAGGCTCGTAGACTCAATTAGAACCTCACAGTAGCAATCCTTCGGATGGCTTGATTCACCCTGTCTGCTGAGCTTACTCAGCTGAATGTCTATGACCGAGCGCGTTGCGCAGAGCATGTTTGGCAACGCCTGAGAAAGCTGAATGTCAGCTTCTACGGAATCTACTTAGGCAACTACGGAGTGCGGAAGAGGCTGAGACAACAAGACTATGCAACCCAGCATCAACGACGTGTTTTTATGCAATAAAAAGGGAGGAAGTCGGTAGAAAAATTTTTCGGCTGCGTGCGTGGTGTATCGACGGATGCGACAAGCAAGGCAAGTGAGGTGTGCGAGACAGCGAATTACTGACGAGGAAGAGGTGTTCCGGATGGAGCGGCAGTGTGAAACCCTAGAGATAATGACGTAGGCTCTGCTATCGACAGTACAGGAACAACTCGCTTAATTGAGTCTACTACGCTTATCAAGTCCTGGAGCTAGGTGCTCATGCCTGGCACCTGTTGGAACTGGGAAGTGCGAGCTCTAGCGCTCATTGCTTAGTATACTTTCTTGGGATGTACCGAAGTTCCCTCAAGCGTTTGCTTGAGCTCTGATCAAACGCTCTATCGTTCTTGTTGTTGTGCGAATCTAAGTGGCTCCGCACCAATTCTTCATCAGCACCGAGCCTGGGGAATCAAAGACTTCATCTGTTCGTCACCTCCAAAATTGCTAAAGATGGCGATCCCAAACAGGGGGACCTTATCTGGCATTCGCATCTGGCAGGCAGCTGAAGAGCTCCTGTGGACACTCGGTGATGAACCACTAACTGTCGGGTCCAAGAAATCCGTCGTCTAAAACCCCACCTTCTATGTCCTTTCCACCTTGTCATCCCATCGGCCCTGTTGACTTGGAAGCTCCCTGCCACTGCTTGAACCTTCGTGTTGCCTCCGATTCTACCATCTTTGCTATCGCATGCTGTGGCTTTTTGGGAGTGTGTCGCTTGGGTGTGTCGAAAAAACTGGTCGGCAAGAGCCGAATACGTTGCATAATACGTATATACACGACGGGGCCACGTATCTAAATACGGACAGGATACGATCGGGATCGTCTGCGGACCCAATCCGCTGACAGGGTGAAGTCATTCTACTATCCGAGCTGTCCAACTCCAAGCCTTAGCACTGCGCTCGTTGCAATTGTAGTCTATCCCTTTCCGCTGACGGGCCAGACACCATGGACGAAGACAACTGGATCTGCGGGTGCCGACCACATTATTGGTTAGGCTCGCCCTATTCACATCAACATCCTTGGGAAGCACGCATCCGCCGGACTCCTGCGTCATTCGGTGCCTCTAGATCCCTCCTCACCAATTTCACCCCTACCCTCCGCGTTTCGAACGTACTTTGCCTCGCGCATCTCCTTTCTTCGCTTCTGACTGACGCTCTTCACCATCGATGTTGCCTTCCATGTGACCCATTGGATGGCGTGGATTACGTATTTCCAACGAGGAATTATTGGATGGATGCACTCTGATCGGGGGGATGTCACCTACAGGGGGAGATTCAAGGACAAGCTGGAGGCGGACTTGAGAGACAAGGCAAGGCAGAAGTTTGGAATGCAGATCAGCGACGATGCGCTCCAGACTTGATGCCCTTGTTTCTACTGGCCATCCTGTAAGCTGCTGTTCAGCGTACAGGCGATCATTGATCATTCTTGGAGGCGGGTGCACTAATGGTAGATGAATCTCATGGATAGCATACATGGCATGCGGCGCACGCAACAATGATATCGATATTGCCGATGTCAGTGGACGGCCTAAGCTCACAGCTGTACAAAGTACACAAGAATACGGGGTCGAGACAAAAATTTCAAGAAAAACGACGCTCTCAAGGTGGTTGAATTGTGCGTAAGTAGGGATTGCCAAACTGGCTCATAAGTTAGATCCAGTCTCTTTGCCACCCCATTTCTTCACACCATCCCTTCTCACGAAAGAAATCAAACATTTGAGCTAGCTTGTCGCCACGACCCTGGATTCCGTGGAATAAGCAAGTAATCAGCAGAGAGAGCCGACGAGCAAAAGCCCAGCCATACTAATATTCCGAAGTAGTGGCAATAACCATCAGTTTTTAGAGGATTGTTGAGCGAAAAAACAAGTATGTCCTTCGCCCGCGAACTCCAAATATGTTGGCTGAAGGAATCGATGACGGACTGGGGGAGAGACTGTTCTTCGTCGTCAAAATCAGGAGCATATGGGACATGCTTGACCACTGCGTCGGGATCGATATCCCCGATCGCACAGAAGTCGCGGCTTTATAGGAAGTGATCGGGGTAAACCATGTGTAAATGTACCCGGAGAGGACGTACAATGTCTTCACATCATTAAACCCTGCCTTATCGGCACCCCATTCTCTCCACTCAATGACTGAATCGAATGGGAGACCTTCCAGAGCTAGGGGGGGCGGCTCTCTCTTCTGACCAGTTGCCCTCTCAAACATGTATGTTCTTTTCGCTCGGAGAGACCTTGAATCCTCAACGGAATCTGCGTATTTGCGAAATTCATGGTTCACATTGCGGAGGGTGCGGTAGCGAAATACGAAAGGCGACTTGGCTATAATGTGTGGCCACAGCGTGAAGTAGAAATGCGAAGGTGGGGAAAGTGCTTCAATCAACCTGGGATGGATGTCGCCCGAGGTGGTAGCATTGGACATCGTTGCGGATCGCCTGAAACAAGCTGGCGATGCGGAAGATTCTAGTCTCCCCAGGCAGACGTCACGCGGAGCGTAACGTCTACTTCCCAAATTCGGCGTTAAGGGCCTCCGCCGGAGCTATATTGTATATCCGAACTCACGTGACCCAGCCTTCGAACTAGCTCAGGACACACTCCCTCATGTCCCAATTGCCTAAGACGCCTATCATTCAGCGAGATCAGGAGTTGGTCTCTATGCCTCAAAATTACACTCCAAGGAAGACTGATTCCGAGAAAATTGATGCCATATTTGATGCAATCAAGGCCAACAAGTTAACATTTCCCCTATTTCTTTATAAAGCCTTGGCATTCATCCGCTAGGAATATGGCTAGACGATTGAAGAAGCCCTTATCCTCCAACAGCTTATCAAAGGCAGGTGAGATGAGGAGTTCTGGTGAGCAGAAAGTGGCTTGATATTTTCCTTTCCGCACTTTGTCCCAGAGGTCACAAGATGGGGAAGCCGGAGCCGCCGCACGCAGCGTACACTGGTTAATTGCTGCAGCGGTCACTCCCTTCGACCCCATGCTCCGGACCTAGCATTAGAATAAGTTGGGATACAAGCTTGTATATAGGATCTGGACTAACTTGGTCACTCTCCGTTGGCAAGGCTATGATGGCAACAATACCCGGTTCCGTCATGAGTGGGCCGTATATTAGGGTGGATTTTCCATCCTCCGTAGCTCTGAGAAAGAGCAGGCCTGTCCCATTTAGAATAGTATCAATGCCTCGCAGCTGCCCATCGTCCAGATTATATCCCAGAGGGTCTCGAAGCTTATCTTGGATGTCGGACAGACTTTCAGATGTTGTCCAGTCAACTCTCGTTCTTCTAGACCAGTCAAAAGGGAGCGTTGGGCTCATCATAGAGTTGTTTACAGTTATTTGCATGTAAAGTTTGATGAAGGTAAATAAGGTCACTTGACCGCGCAGCAAGCCGGATAACTCCGAAATTGGGACCTCAACAATGAGCTTTTTGATCTGGAGGCAGACGTCATGCAGAGCGTGACGTCTGCCTAGGAGGATTCCGGTCTGCAGAACAGCCATACAGCTCATAGATTATGTGCGATGCGTACGGCTAAAAGGACGTACTCTGCACCGGCCAGGGCCCCCCCAGGAATTATTGGGCCTTCGGATCACATTTCTCAGCACCTGACATAGTTGCATCTACGAGCTGGTCGGCAGCCTCGCGCAGGCCACTATCAGGCATTCCTGGAGGCGGGTGCACTACTGGTAGAAGAATCTCATCGATAGCATGGTGGCATGTTCTGCATAAGAATGGTATTGATATTTCTGACGTCAATGGACGGTTCACGACACTAAGCCCACTGCCATACTACGTTCATAAGAATACAAAGGTCGCAACAAAGATTTCAAGAAAAGCTAGAATTGTGGGTAAGATGGGAATGCCGAACTGGCTTACAAGTTAGATCCACTCCCTTCCCAAGGCCAGTTCCTCCCACCACTCCTAGCCTGACGCGGTATATAAACAAGATTTCCTCCTCCTCCTCCTCCCACCACTCCTTCTCATGAAAGACGTCATACATTGGGATGAGCTTGTCGGCACGACCCTGGATTTCATGAAACAAGCAAATACTCAGTGGGGAGAGGCGAAGGGAAAGGCCCAACCATACTACTATCCCGAAGAAGTTGCAACAGCCTTCAGTCTTTAGAGGATTGACCGTCGAAAACACAAGTATGTCCTTGGCTCGCGAACTCCAAATATAATGGCAGCGACTATCGATGTCTTCCTGAGAGCTCTTGAGAAACATTTCCCTGTGTTCAGAAACATATGGGTCGTGTTTGACCACCGCGTCGGGATCGATATCCCCCAGCGCACAGAAGTCGCGGCTTTATAGGGAGTGAACAGGGTAAATCATAGAGAAATGTGGCCAGGGGACGTACAACGCCTCCACACCATCAAACCTTACCTTCTCTGCACCCCAATCTCTCCACTCGACGACGGAATCAAAGGGGAGACCTTCAAGGGCAAGAACAGGCACTGCCCTGTGCTTCCTCATCCTCTGATACATGTACCTACGTTTCGCTTGGAGGGACCTATAATGCTCAAAGGAATCTGCGTATTCGCGAAACTCGTGGTTCACATTGCGAAGGGTGCGTTCCCGAAATAAGAAAGGGGACTTGGCTATAATGAGGGGCCATAAGGTGAAGTAGAAGTGTGAAGGAGGAGAAAGCGCTGCAATCAATCTGGGATGGAGGTCACCCGAACTAGCAGCTGGCACTACGCTAGACATCGTCGCGGATCTCTTGGTGCAAGGTGAAACTCCAAGTCCACACGGAAGATTCCGGGCCTGCAGAAACTGTGAAACAAGGTTATACTCTGCGCAGGCTGCCGGATGTCATTCATTATCACGTGACAATCCACGGCACCCCTACCTTCTGTATTATGCGGTACATTCTAACGCAGGATACATTCAACTAGTCCGAGATGGTGTACGAGAAACTTGCTATACAGGTGCTAAAAAGCACACAAAAACACACGTGAAAACAGAAATTTCAAGAAAAATAACGCTTAGGACATTAAATTGTTTGTATGATGGAATGGCCTGGGATTGCCCAAGTGGTTCCCAAGTCACATCCATTCCCTTTCCCATGCCATGACTCTACACCATCCCTTCTCATCAAAGAATTCAAACATTGGGATTAGCTTGTCGGCACGACCCTAGATTTTGTGGGACAAGGAAATAGTCAACAGAGAGGCAAAGAGAAAAAGGCCAGCCATACTACTATTCCGAAGTCGTGGCAACATACTGCGTCGGGCTCATGATTTTCGGGTTCTAAAGGATTGAGGAGCGAAAAAACAAGTATGTCCTTCCCTCGCGAACTCCAACAATAGTGGAAGTAGCCATCGCTGTCGGGCTCACAGAGAAACATAAGTAATCTCGTGAGTTCAGTCCGACGCAGTTCGTATTTGACCACCGCGTCGGGATCGATATCCCCCAGCGCACAGAACTCGCGGCTTTATAGGGAATGAACGGGCGAAACCATAGACAAATGGGTCTGGAGGACGTACAAATCTTCCACATTCTCAAATCCTGCCTTATGTGCACCCCATTCTCTCCACTCGACGACGGAATCGAGGGGGAGTTCAAGGGCAAAAACAGAGATTGCACTGTTCCACATCGACCTCTGATACATGTACCTACGTTTCGCTCGGACGGACAGAGGATCCTCAACGGAATCCACGTATTTGCGAAACTCATGGTTCACCTTGCGCAGGGTGCGCTGACGGAATAAAAACGACGACTTGGCTATAATGAGGGGCCAGAGCGTAAAGTAAAAATGTGAGGGCGGAGAAAGCGCTGCAATCAATCTGGGATGGATGCCTCCCGAGGTAGTGGTTGCCATCGTGCTGGACAAGGTTGCGGATCTCTGGTCTGAATCAGAGACTGCCGGGGTGCGGAAGATTCCGACCTGCAGAAGCTGTGACTCCTGCACCGCCCCAGGCCCCAGGCTTGCCAGAGATGACATTTCTCAGCAAGTGACAGATCGTGGATGCCCAGGTGGAATATTAGCTTTGGCTTTCTTGCCAATTATGCAGTATGTTTTACCGCAGGATGAAAAACGATACACATGAAAGTGGCGACGTTTGATGAGGCTTTCATTTTTCGATTTTCAACGAGGGCTCAGATTTCCACTCAGTGTGCATCAGTGACAGCTTGCCACGGCCTGTCATGATTGGGTGTGAGTTGCGGTAACCCGTGGCCTCCGGGGGCCGTTTTCACATGGTACGTTGTATAATCCATTTTATGGCCCAGCGTAACGGAAGGCAGAAGAACAAGCCACTTGGTGATGGATTCGGCGGGTTGCCACAACCTACTCCCCGAATCGAAGCTGTACATCTATAGATATAGGCCACCATCAATCCTATTTAGTGGCTGACTACCAGGCACTGTGTGACCTAATTTTCAATTTGATCCAAATTCTGCCCCAAATGATGGATCAGACCTCTATTGTATAGCTCTCGACATGGGGATGAAAAAACAGTTCATCCTGGGTTCTAGCCATTCTAAGTTGCCGCCGGGGGTCGAAAGCTTTGAGAAGCCCATCGGCAACTGCCGGCTCGCGAGACTGGGGGGTTCTGTCAGGGCGACGTGCTGGTGAACGGGGATGTCTTGCAGCCCTCACCGCATCTTGGGCACATAGAAATCCGGATTTATTTCGGACGTGCTCGTTCTGTGTATGGTGAGTCAGAGGGCGTTAATGGACAGCCACCAAAGGAAACTCACACAATTGAGCTATGATCCGGGGAAATCCAATTTCGAATCAACAGTGCGACGACAAAGAGATTGCCGAAGACAATGGGGACACGAGTCCAGAGGCTACAGAATGAGAGGGAGAAGAGCCTTTTGCACTGTCTTATCGTTACCTTTGGGGAGTCAGGCCCGAGCTCACCCCATGATCCGTGGAAATTTAGTCCCAAATTCCGAAAAAGGGGGATCAGATCTCTTCGCAGGAGTCTTGTTCCTTCCGACACGACGTTTTATTTATGACCATATCTCCTTACTTGCCTCAGTCGGGATGTCGGTGGGAGAGGTGAATCTCAGGATTACTGCAGCGACAGAGCCTCAAAATATTTGACATTTCCATTCGGAGGCCCTGCAATGATTCAAGACACATCGTGTCTATTTGATGTAATCCGCCATTAGGCCCATTATGCACTCCCAATTAGTCGTATGGTACGGCTCTCGGCTGGCCTGTGAAGATAGACCCGGGCTGCGAGAATACGCCCACATATATAAGACTCGAGATGTGCCCAAGTTGCTTCCTCGCCCTCTACCCTCGCCATGGGTTTACTCCTTTTCGTTCAATATGCCACCCTCCTCCTCCTCGGGACTCTGGCCGTCGCCGTCTTCCGCTCTCTTATGAAGGCGAGAAAATACCCTCCAGGCCCCGCCGCAATCCCTGTCCTCGGAAACCTTCACAAGCTCGAAAACGACTTCAGATACAACTATATCCTGGAGATGTCTAAGACACACGGTTCGTCCGCGCCACCCCTCCTCGGCTTATTCGAAGCGCTGAGCTTTCGACAGGCGACTTCACGTTCTTCTACAATCCTGTATTGTCCGTTCTGGTTCTAAGCTCATATCGCGCCATGCAAGACCTCCTTGTCAATCGTGGGTCGAAATATTCCGACCGACCCGGGTCCTCCATCGTTGAGCTGTGCGCAAATCATGAACGACATCTCTTCGTGCCTTGGCTGACTTTCATCCACTACCTAGAATGGGAACTGGGAGCCTTATCACGGAACCCTTCGGCCCAAAGTGGAAGTTACAGCGAAAATTATTTCACCAGCATTTGAATAAGGCTGCTCTTCCTCAATATTGGTCCATCGCTGAACACGAGGCGAAACGTTGCACGCTGAGATTGCAACGGGATCCAAACAACTGGAGTGATGAGCTACGCTTGTAAGACTCTCCACCATTCTCATTCGTTTTGCCTATCTCGAGCCTTCACCCCCAACAGAAACACTACGAGGGTTATTCTTGGCATTACGTATGATGCTCGGGACATCTTCGCTACCGATGATGAGGTATCCATGGATTAAACTTGTTCCAAGTGGCAGAAGGCTAAGCTCGCATGTCCACAGCGCGCACTTGCTTCGGGCGAATTCCTTGGACACGTTATCGAAACACTTTCCCCTGGTTTATTTTGGGTCGACATCTTCCCAAGCCGTTGCGTCCTATGATCTCCTCTTTGTCTCACCCCAGCCCTGACTATGATCCGCGGTTCAGTGAAGTACATCCCAAGCTGGATCCCCCTCCTAGGCAAGGAAATCAAAAAGCTATCCAAATGGGGTGAACAAGACCGTACCGTTATCCCCAAGTCATTCTACGTCGTCAAAGGCCAAAAGGTTCGTGTCCCATCTACGCCTCTGATGATCTATGGTGCCGACGAACTGTGTTTAGGAGGCTGGCATTGCAAAGCCATCTTTTGCTCTGAGCTTGCTGGAAGACAATGCTACGGATGAACGAACGATGGCGTGGTTGTCCGCGTCGATGTGTGAGCCTTAATGCCATGTGGTGCGAATGTGGTTTCTGATTCTACCATTTTGCGACCCTGGCGGAACTGCAGATGGAGGCGGATCCGATACCATCTGGACGGCACTGCAAGCCTTCCTGCTTGCTATGGTATTATATCCCGAGGCGCAGAAGAAGGCACAAGATGAAATCGAGCGCGTCGTAGGAAATGACAGACTGCCTGGCATGCACGAGTGCGTTCCCAACATGTGTCACGTAAGGTTCTAGCGACGTTACAACTGATCCCCCGGTCCTTTAGTCGTGATTCACTCCCGTACGTGGAGAATTTAATCAAGGAAGTGCTTCGTTGGTGGCTTCTTGCCCCAGGGGCGATCTCCCATCGTCTGATGGAGGATGATGAATATAAAGGTATCTGCGAATTTCCCCTTCTAAATACTTCCATGAATGATACTGAACTCTTTTCGTGCGACCCCCTAGGATATTTTATTCCCAAAGGTCCGGGCATTGTCATACTTGCGTAAGATCACCTCATCAATATTCTCTTTCCAGGCACCGTTATCGTTCCTAGCACCTGGTATGATGAGCGATTTCGAGCTAAGCTCTTTATTCTATTCTTACCATCTTGCACATCTAGGTGTATCTCCCGAGACGAAGAGATGTATCCAGACCCAGAGACCTTCAGGCCAGAGCGATTCACCGAACCGAATGCGGACGGTCAGTTACCTTTGGATCCTCATAAATTCGCCTTTGGTGTCGGTCGTCGGTCAGTAGCCTTCCTGCTGCGAGCGATGAATCCCCTCATAAATAATGCTTTTTTTTTTTTTTTTACTGCAGGGTATGTCCTGGTCTAGATTTCGGCGACATGGTGCTGTTTTCGAACGTTGCGATCTTCCTTGCGACGAGCACAATTCTTAAAGGGCTCGATGAGAACGGGAACGAAATCACCCCTACCACAGTCCCTATTCACCCAGTACGACGGTAAGGGAGCATTATTCAGCATGCAAAACCGTTCACCGTTCATTCTAATCCCTTGTTTCTTGTTCTACTATAGGTTCCCGGAACACTTCAGGTGCAGAATCGAGCCGCGCCCATTAACAGCGCTCCTCGACATTGAGAACCCTTGAGCGAATCCTGGCCGGGCCCGGCCCTTTCGCTTCTGGCCATGCGATGGGTCGAATAGCACACTAGCATATGCACTATTACCGGTAGCCGTCTCCGTGAAATAGAAGTAGTTTTTTTTTGTACATATGTAGCACAACGCATGTCGTTTTTGCAAACCATTTTCTATAATTGCTTTAAGTGTAGTATTTCAGCGTCATTCCAGAATCCACATCATGGTGCGTGTGGGTCTCGAAGATCACCCCCTCACTCCGGGGTAGCGGGACGGGGCCTCATGTATGCATATGGAGCCTCGCCAACCTCGGGGGCATTTTGAATATTCCAGAGGATCCATTCGGGCGAGGATTGATGATGGCTGGTGACTGCAATGGAGGAGCCCCAAAATGTCGTTTTTACGTAGTGCTACCGCCGTGAGTCGAGGGGCTGAGGGGCTCACGTAACGTCAAGCAGGGGTTTCACTACAGTATTTACAGCCCGTTGGGACCGAGATGATCATACATGAGAACCGTGAAAACCTTAGAGAGCCTAGACTGATACCTAGAATTTTGGGAGGCCCACCAGGAGTCCTAAAACCCGGCAAACTCCGAAATACGTCGGTTGCGCCTTCCTTTTCTGGATCATCCCATACTTTCCTCTACATCGAAGTGGAACGACAGGCGTGCAGGAATGAACACCCGCAGTACCACGCGTCATCCGCCTGCTGTTCCCCCCGAAGAAGTGTCCACCAGTGCCATCACTAAGGGGGACACTGTGCACCCCAGGAAGCGCCCCAGAGACGTAAAAGAAGAGGCTCGTCTACCTGCAGCCAAAAAGGTAATGGGTTGATCTCCAGTACTCAGTGTTGACTTCATGCCTTAACACACCTCACATCAGGGGAAAGGGAAGGCTCCAGCTGAGAGCCAGGAGACTACTTTTGACTTTGGGAACCGAGATATGACTGTGGTATGAGGTATTACTGCCCCATAATGCGAGTATGAATCTAATGTATCAATAAAGGGGGTCTGGAAGCTTATTCACAATGGGAATGGCCTTCGCATTGAAGATGCAATGTTTCTGTGGCTCCACAAGAATTGGTGGGGTGTTCCCTTGACTCCAGAGAGAAGGACTCCGCCACCTTCTGGCCTACTACTTCCTGAACTCCAAAGGAGATTTAATTGAGGACGTGCCGACTGATATTGAAGTTCTTAGTCTTCCTCCCGCCTTATTGACTCAAACCCGAGGAAAGTTAATGATACGGGATGAATACCGGGAATGTTACAAGCTGCTTGAAACAAACCCTAACCATGGTGCAGTGGTCAGTGGCCAACCGGGAATCGGTGCGTCTTCTGATGCCCCATACTGTCCTTGAATCACTGGTCCTGATACTGACTCTTCAGGTAAATCACTTTTTTTATACTACTGTCTGGCTCGTCGCCTTTCTCAACGTCAACCGACCGTGTTTCACAAAGGTGGGCCTGGGCCGCCGCACTTTTTCAGTGAGCGTGGCCTCTACCGCTGCATCGACATGGGTGCCTGGGTGCCTGGGGTCCCGCAGGGCACCTGGGCCCTACTGGACTCGACCGATACGGCCGAGTCACCTCCTTGGTTTTTTTTCAATCAGGCTTCGCCTTTTTATATTGTTCACGCCGCCTTTCCGGATAATCGCCGATACAGATCATGGCGAAACCAGAAAGGTGGAGGCATATTCTATATGAGTCCCTGGTCCTGGCCAGAGTTGTGGGCATGGTCAGTTTGGTATTCGGCTTTTGATGGCTGGTTGCTGACTTTGACATCAAAAGCAATGAGCTGCAGGTCTTCCCTTCTAGTCCTCCAACAGCGCAAATATTGTACGATATATTCATCAAGTACGGTCCGTCCCCTCGTCTAGTCTATGATCTGGCGGCGGCACCTACGAATGCCGAAAACTATGCGCACGAGTTACAGGTTGCTGTCAAAAAACTGGCATTGGCCAATGTCCAGCAATTGATGAGAACGGATGGGAGTGATATTGTGGACTCTTCTATTGCCAATCTCTCTCATGCCTTATTCATCGTGAGACCGCGGGACCGAGAAACTAGGCACCTCTACGCCCGTGACGTTCCGACGGCTTACTTGATGGAGCTTATTCTCCAGCGTATCCACATCACCCTCTCGGATGCTGCTGAGCAACTGTACCACATCTTCCGGGACGTTTCCGAGACGTCGGCCGCTGCAGGAATGCTATTTCAGCATTCCTGCGTACGAATACTTGCCCGGATCGATTATGATGGCGCTAAGGAATTCGAGATAAAGCGGATGGTGGGAAGCAACCCTTCCTCTAGTCGATGGGGCCTGCGATCTCGATTTGATACAGACGAATCGCCTCAAGCAATCAGCGAAAAATTTCTTGGTTCACCTCGAATCCTCCATGAATATCTTGATCACGAATTGGGTAGTCTTGTCCTCACTGATGACCGAATCTATGTTCCCTTGGCCAGCAACAGCCCCACGTTCGACTTTTTCCTTGTGGACCACGGAGTATTGTATGCATTCCAAGCCACCACAGCAAATGCGCATGGAACGAGGGAGGCAGGTCTTTTAAAGCTGCAGAACACTGCTACATCAAACCAGATCACGGGGCGATGGAAATGGATATTTGTGATACCACCTGGTAATGTTGTGAGTTGCCATCTTCCAGAGAACTGGAAGCATAGGCTTGACTTGTATACTCTCCACCTTGATGTTTAATTATGCCATCTTGGTACTCATTCTTCGTCTGGACACTCGTATTTAATTATGCAATAACGTGTTTGTTAGTTGTACATGTCTTTTATGCTGTGCAAACTTGAAGCCTAAGACGCCCATTGGCCTCCCGCTGTCAGCGAGGCACCACCGAAATGGGGACATGTATCGAACAGTGGGGTCTAGGGCTCATAACGAGCCCGAATCGTCACCTTCGAAGGCCTCGCGGAGCTAGATCCAAACAACACACTGGGCGAAACCGGGAGATAAAGGGTCAATACGCACCCTGGCATAAAAGTCCCCGTCGATCAGGACGCGCAGACCTGTCAAAGCGATACATTTCGCGACAGATATCTCAATGGCGTGCGCTTCTTTCGTCGCAGCGGAGTCAGTAAACTGGCGCGTATGGTTCCGTCCATTTTCTGCTGTCGGGATCGCGAAGGACGGATGAAGGGTAGGCAATTCTGTAGGGGTTACGCGAAAAAAAATGAGGAACAAATGAAACTGCGTCGCTTTTTGTCTACGATGCCGTACCGTATGTAACGTTCCCCTACACAAATCAAATTGAATGAGCCCCGAAGGGCCTCCAAATATCGGCTCGGGGGTTAGGAAGACTCACAAAGTCCGTTGAGCCGCCAGCAGCACCAGACACGTTAGCGAAAACGATACCGCCATACTGTTTTATAACCGCTGCGAATTCTGAAGCTGATTACCAAAAAAAATCAACCAGTATCAGTCGAACAGGGAACGATTAAATAGAATCTCGGGGCAAACATATTAACCAAGTTCATCGTTCTGCCGAAGATCGTAAACACGAGGATGTTCTACCAACTTTATCTGGTACGCGGTGGCCAGCGCAGCTGCCCTGCACATGCGAAACAATTAGGATCAAGCCATCTTGGAGACAAGGGGCATCGAGATGAAGAAATGCGGCACAACACACTTGAAACACTTCGACTTCTTTGGCAGTGGGGGCACGCACCAACCAGCGTATCTTGGCGTAGTCGGGTATTACTGCAAGCAATCATGTACACCATACATAAATAAGGCAACTCTCATGTCTCAAGGCGAGATTGTACGTACTATTCGGAGCCCACTCCCGACCCTCAACGATCCCATGAACACGGTGCGTCGGCTATGTAGAGGAACAGAAGAGTAATCAACGGAATAGAAAGGAATTATTAGTGGACACACGGTCTACCTTCATTTGTTGCCTGAGTGCAGAAATGGACGAATAGGCAAGGAAGGCAGCATCAAGTGAATTCTGGCCCTCCCAGGGTGCACCGGATGCGCGGGCTCTATATAGATGGACAATTAACGGATTCGTCACGATTTCTAAGTGAGAGTAGAACGTACGGATGACCGAAGTATTCCACCTCGATTGGTTGAATTGCCAAAGACGATCCAGTACCAGCACTCAGTTTGGGACCTGGCGTAGGATGCATCCTAGAAGTTATGATCACAAGAATCATCAGCTCGGTGCATCCATTCTTCCAAGAGAAAGTTTCGAGCGCACATCAAACACGCATCCATTTCTTTGTATGCGCCCCGCTCGATGAGTATTATCTTTCCGCTTCCAGCGTCTTCAGCTGCAAAAATCAGGGGAGACAAACTAATCAGGGAGTTGACAGAGTGACAACGCAACGTGAAGCCCCCACAAACCTGGTGTGCCCAGCAAAACTACTCTTCCTTCAATCCCACATTTCTCCATCGCATGCTTAGTGCCAAGCGCCGCAGCTACGCCCCCCATGGCGATGAGATTGTGGCCACACGCATGACCTATCTCTGGTAGGGCATCCATCTCGCTATTGAAGCCGATTGTGCGCACTGATGTTTTGGACGGAGGAAATACGTTGGACCAGGCAACACGCCAGGCGGTTTCAAGACAAAGGTAATGCCGCGTTATGGAGAAGCCGTGAGCGCCCATGAATTCCGTGGGCACTTTATGGGCATATCTGAGAGAGGCATGATCATTAGGTATCAAGTCGATAATGCTTAAGGGGGCATCGTTTCTGGATAATCCGTACACTGATCATGAGTCTTCGACGAAGATGTGCACTTGCCATGTGTTTTAATAGTTAATCCCCTCAATTCCGCGTTACAAGAGTGGATATACTCATCCAGTGCCTTCAAGATTTCGGGACTGAAGGTTGACGTCTCGCATACAGAAGTGTATTGTGGCGAGGTGTTTCATTCCATTCCTCGAAGGGGCATATTTTGGTGCCTGGGGGAGACAAGTCGCAGGGAATTCCATAGCACCGGTGCATCACATCATTTTCCTACCAACCATCAAGCGGTTTGGTAAAAGCGGGTAATGCCTAGTGAGAACTCGGAAGATAACCTTGGGTCCAGTGATACTCTTCACATCCTTCGGTGAAGATTCGTGCCCTTTATTCAGAATGCGACCATGGAGAAAAGGGCTCGCAAGTCGCAGGCATCCTGGAGCGTCTGCAGCCATTGAGAACCAATACCAGTTGCGGAATCTGCCGGCCCCGAACTGAGGCTTTTCTACCAACCAGAGGCGGATTGACAACCTGCCTATGTTGTTCGTCGGTTGTTGGTGCCCCTATTGATGGTCCAGTTACACCATAGCCAGTGCTCTGGTCCACTCTTCATTGAGAGCGAGGGCGATATGCAATTGTCTTCTCCCTAACACATGAATTACGGCAGGTCTTCGCGTCCCCTTTCATTGTCTGTGGAGTGTCATCGGCACTCTCCAGTCTACTCGTGACACAGAACAATGTCCAAACACCACCCTGGTAGACGCATACTGTTCAATGGATGGATCGACGCCAACAGCAAACTCTCTCCAGATCTATCATGTGTCGGCGTCAAATACTGAGCGCACCATTTTGCTCAGATAGCCATAGGATGCCTTTGCGAGAAAGACAACGGGGAATAGTAAGTTTCCTGCCATCCTTCTCACCCATATCATTCTCATGTTTGTTGCTGCAGTCCTGTATGCGATTCCTATGTGCGCCCAGAAACGCTCGTGCGTATATGTGACGACTGCAATTTTGGCACGTATGGTGGGAGATGTATCATCTGTGGCTCCCCTGGTGAGCTTCATCGCCCTCTAGCGCTTGGTCCTCTTTGTCCTGGAGGACCCACTCCGTTACCATACTGTATCCTGACTCATCTTCTCCCGTTAGGAGTTTCCGATGCATACTATTGCGCAGAATGCACGAGGTTAGAGGAAGGCGGAGATGGACGTCCCAAGATCGTTAACCTTGGGGCGAGCAGGACAGACCTGTTCTATGAGCAGTGTAAATTTGTTGAGTCGCCTTGTCCTGCCTGAGTAATACTCATTCCCTTGGACTTTAGATGTCATGCTTGCGTAGGGTTTAAGAAGGGATAGCCCTTTCGTAATCTCCTTCAGTTTTTTGTATTACTGTCGTCTCAGTAAGACAGCCATGCACTTCGGCACCCCCAATCAGCTGTATCTCCTCAGGCACTAGTAATGACAAGCTATATATCCAGGAGATGTCTCAGATTTATGGTTCGCCCCACGCCCTTTGTCATCTTATTCGAGGCGCTGAGCCTTCAACAGGCGACTTCACGTTCTTCTACCATCCTGTATTATCCGTTCTGGTTCTAAGCTCATATCGCTGCATGCAAGACCTTGTCAATCATGGGTCGAAATATTCCGACAGACCCGGGTCCTCCATCGTTGAGCTGTGCGCAAACCATGCACGGTATCTCTTCAGCGTGCCTTGGCTGACTCCCATGCACTACCTAGAATGGAAACCGGGAGCCTCATCACTGAGCCCTTCAGCCCAACTGGAAGTTACAGCGGAAATTATTTCACCAGCATTTGAACAAGGCTGCTCTTCCTCAGTATTAGTCCATCGTTGGACACGAAGCGAAGCGTTATGCACTGGGATTGCAACGGGATCCGAACAACTGGAGTGATGAGCTACGCTTGTAAGATTCTCCACTATTTTCATTTGGTTTGCCTACCTCGAGCCTTCACCCCCAACAGAAACACAACGATGGTTATTCTTGGCATTACATATGATGCTCCCAATATTTTCGCTACCGATGATGAGGTATCCATGGATTAAGCTTGTTCCAAGTGGCAGAAGGCTAAGCTCGCATTTACATGGCGTGCTCTTGCTTGGGCGAATGCCTTGGACACATCGAAACACTATCGCCTGGCTATTTTGGGTCGAGATCTTCTCAAGCCGTTGCGTCCTGTGATCTCCACTTTGTCTCACTCCAATCCCGACTGATCTGCTATTCCGTGAAGTACATCCCAAGCTGGATCTCGCTATTAAGCATGGAAGTCAAAAAGTTATCCAAATGGGGTGAACAAGTCCGTAGCGTTATCCCCAAGTCATTCTACCTCGTCAAAGACCAAAAGGTTCGTGTTCCATCTACGCCTCTGATGATCCATGGAGGCTGGGATCGCGGAGCCATCCTTTGCTCTGAGCTTGCTGGAAGACAATGCTACTGATGAACGAACGATGGCGTGGTTGTCCGCGTCGATTAGTGAGCCTTAATGCCATATAACGCGAATGTAGTTGCTTATTCCACCATTTTGTGACCTGGTGGAATTGCAGATGGAGGCGGAATCCGATACGATCTGGATGGCACTGCAAACCCTCCTGCTTGTTATGGTATTATATCTTGAGGTGCAGAAGGCACAGGATGAAATCGAGTACGTCGCATGAAATGACAGACTGCCTATGCATGAGTACGTTCCCAATATTGATATCTCATGAGGTCCTAGAATGCTAGAACGGATCCACCGGCCCCCCAGTCGGGATTCCTCACCATATGTGGAAAATTTAATCAAGGAAGTGCCCCGTTGGTGGCCTCCCCGCACCAGGGGCGATCCCCCATGGTCCAATGGAAAATGATGAATATCAAGGTACCCGCGACTTCCTGCGATATTTTATTCTCCAAGGTCCGGCCGTTGTCATGCTTGCGGAAGATCACATCGATGTACTTTTTCCAGGCACCGTCACCGTCCCTAGCATCTGGTAAGATGGGGGATTTCAACCTTGGATCTCATCTTATTCTTATCATATTGCACAACCAGGAGTATCTCTCGGGACAGAGATGTCTCCAGACACAGAGACCTTCAGGCCAGAGCGATTCACCAAACCGGATGAGGACGGTCAGTTATCTTTGGATCCTCACAAATTTGCATTTGCTGTCCGTCGGCGGCCAGTATCTTCCTGCTGCGGGCGACGAAACCCCCTGATAAATAGTGCATTTTAAAGAAAATTTTTTACTGCAGGGTATGTTCTGGTCTAGATTTCGGCGGCATAGTGCTGTTTTCGAACGTTGTGATCTTCCTTGCAACGAGCACAATTCTTAAAGGGCTCGATGAGAACGGCACCCCTACCATGGTCCCCATTCACCCAGTACGACGGTAAGGGTACATTATTCTGCATGCAAAAACGTTCATTTTAATTCACTTTCCTTCTGTGCAGGTCCCCGGAACACTTCAAGTGCAGAATCGAGCCGCGCCCATTAACAGCGCTGCTCGCCATTGGGAACCCTTGAGCGAATCCTGGCCTGGCCCTTTTACTTCTTCTCACTTCCGGCCGTCAAATAGCACACTGGGACACGTACTATTACCGGTGTCTGTCTCCGTGCAATAGAAATACTAAGTTGGAACACTACAGTATTTACAGTCCGTTGGGATCAAGATGATCATACTATGTACCGTGAAAATCTTTAGAGTCCAGAGTGATAATTTTGGCCCATGGTTGGCAAATCTAACCTGGGGCCACAAGGAGGCCTAAACGCCCGGCAAACTCCGAAATAAGTCGGCTGCGCCTTCCTTCTCTGGATCATCGCATACTTTCCTCTATATAGTACATTGAAGTGGACGACAGGGGTGCAGGAATGAACACCCGCCGTATCACCCGCGATCTTCCTGGTGTTTCCCCTGAAGAAGCATCCACAAGTGCCATTCCTAAGGGGGAGACTACACGCCGGAAAGGGAAGGCTCCAGCTGAGAGCGAGGAGACTGGTTTTGACTTAGGGGACCGAGACATGACTGTGGTATGAACTCTCACTGCCCCATAATGTGAGCATGAATCTGATGTATCCATCAAGGGGGTCTGGAGTCTTATTCGCAATCAGAGTGGCCTTCCTGTCGAGCATGAAATGTATCTATGGCTCCACAAGGAGTGGTGGGGTGTCCCCTTGACTCCAGAGAGAAGGACTCCACCACTTTCCGGCCTACTATTTCCCGACTCCGAAGGGGATTTAATTGAGGAAGTGCCGATCGGCATTGAGGTTCTCACTCTTCCTCCTGGATTATTGGCCCGAACCGGAGGAAAGCTAATGATACGGGACGAATACCGGGAATGTTACAACCTGCTTGAAGCCGATCCTAATATTCGTGGTACAGTGGTCAGCGGACAACCGGGCATCGGTGTGTCTTCTGATGCCCCATACTGTCCTTGAATGACTGATCCTGATACTGACTCTTAGGGAAATCGCTTTTTTTATACTACTGCCTGGCTCGTCGCCTTTCCCAAAGCCAACCGACCGTGTTTCACGAAGGTGGGCCTGAGGTGCCGCTCTTCTTCAGTGAGCGTGGCGTCTACCGTTGCATCAACACAAGCGCCCGTGTCCCTGGGGTCCCGCAGGGCACCTGGGCCCTACTGGATTCGACCGATGCGGCCGAGCCACCGCCCCGATTTTTTGTCAATCAGGCTTCGCCTTTTTACATTATTCACGCCGCCTTTCCGGATAATCGCCGATACAAATCATGGCGAAACCAGAAAGGTGGAGGCATATTCTATATGAGTCCCTGGTCCTGGCCAGAGTTGTGGGCATGGTCAGTTTGGTATTCGGCTTTTGATGGCTGGTTGCTGACTTTGACATCAAAAGCAATGAGCTGCAGGTCTTCCCTTCTAGTCCTCCAACAGCACAAACATTGTACGATATATTCATCAAGTACGGTCCGTCCCCTCGTCTAGTCTATGATCTGGCGGCGGCACCTATGAATGCCGAAAACTATGCGCACGAGTTACAGGTTGCTGTCAAAAAACTGGCATTGGCCAATGTCCAGCAATTGATGAGAACGGATGGGAGTGATATTGTGGACTCTTCTATTGCCAATCTCTCTCATGCCTTATTCATCGTGAGACCGCGGGACCGAGAAACTAGGCACCTCTACGCCCGTGACGTTCCGACGGCTTACTTGATGGAGCTTATTCTCCAGCATATCCACATCACCCTCTCGGATGCTGCTGAGCAACTGTACCACATCTTCCGGGACGTTTCCGAGACGTCGGCCGCTGCAGGAATGCTATTTCAGCATTCCTGCGTACGAATACTTGCCCGGATCGATTATGATGGCGCTAAGGAATTCGAGATAAAGCGGATGGTGGGAAGCAACCCTTCCTCTAGTCGATGGGGCCTGCGATCTCGATTTGATACAGACGAATCGCCCCAAGCAATCAACGAGAATTTTCTCGCTTCAAGTCGAACCCTCCATAACTACGCTGATCGCGAATTGGGCGATCTTATCCTCACCAATGACCGAATCTACGTTCCGTTGGCTAGCAATGATCCAACGTTCGACTTTTTCCTTGTGGACCATAGCGTATTGTATGCATTCCAAGCCACCACAGCCAAGGTGCATGTAATGAAGGAGGCAGGTCTTTTAAAGCTGCAGAGTGTTGCTGCGTCAAACCAGATCGTGGGGCGATGGAAATGGATATTTGTGATACCACCTGGTAATGTTGTGAGGTGCCATGCTCCAAAGAACTGGAAGCATAGGCTTGACTTATATACTCTCCATCTCGATGTTTAAAGATATTTATTCCTCATCTTGATACACTGTGTCTTGATAGACGGAGTGTATCAGGACAAAGTGTATCAAGATGGAGTGTATCAAGACAAAGTGTATCAAGACGGAGTGTATCAATATAGTCTTGATACACTCCGTCTTGATACACTTCGTCTTGATACACTCCATGATAATACTCTGTCTTGATACTCATGTTTAATTATGCAATACTGTGTTTAGTAGTACATGTCTCTTATGGCGCGTGGACTTGAAGCCTAAGACGCCCATTGGGCTTCCGACTGTCAGCGAGGCACCAAAATGAGAACATGTATCAATCGGTAGATGCTGTGACCTAGGGCTCATAACGGGCCCGAATCGCCACCTTCGAAGGCCTTGCGGACCTAGATCCAAACAAGATCAACACACACTGGACGGAGCCGGGAGATAAAGGGTCGATACGCACCCTGGCATAAAAGTCCCCGTCGGTTAGGACGCGCAGACCCGTCAAAGCGATACATTTGGCGACAGATATCGCAATGGCATGCGCTTCTTTCGTCGCAGCGGAATCTGGCGTATGGTTCCCTCCATCTTCTGTTGTCGGGATCGCACAGGACGGATGAAGGGCAGGCAGTTCTATAGGGGATACGCGAAAAGAATGAGGAACAAACGAAACCGCATCAATCTGTCTACGATGCCGCACCGTATGTAACGTTCCCTCCAGGAACCAAATTGAATGAGCCCGAGGGGTGTCTAAACATCGTCTCAGGCGCATGTCGGGGGAAACGACAGCCATACTGTTTCATAGCTGCTGAAAATTCTGACGCTGGTTACCAAAAAAATCACCCAGAATCAGTCGAACAGCGAACGATGAAATGGAGTCTCGGGGGAAACATACGAACCAAGTTCATCGTTCTGCCAAAGATCGTAACAGGAAAATGTTCTGTCAATTTTATCTGGCACGCGGGGGCCAGTGCAGCTGCCTTGCACAGACCAGGCGAAAATAATTAGTATCAAGTCTTCGTGGAGGGGACAAGGGGCATTACGATAACGAAATACGGCACAACACACTCGAAACACTTCGACTTCTTTGGCCGTGGGGGCACACACCAACCAGCGCATCTTGGCGTAGTCGGGTAGTACTACTGCATATTTAGTACCAAGCGCCGCAGCTACGCCCCCCATGGCAATGAGATTATGGCCACACGCATGGCCTATCCCTGGTAGGGCATCCATCTCGCCATTGAACCCGATTGTGCGTACCCATTTTTTGGATGGGGGAGAGATGTTGGACCAGGCAGCACGCCACGCGGTTTCAAGCCCAAGGTAATGTGGTGTTATAGAGAACCCATGAGCCTCCATGAATTCCGTAAACACTTTATGGGCATATCTGAGAGTGGCATGATCATTAGGTATCAAGTCAGTAATGCTTAAGGGCGAACCTCGCTTCAAACATCGTTTCTGGATGATCAGTACACTGATAATGAGTCTTGGTACCCTCGGCGAAGATGTGCACTTACCATGTATTTTAATGCTTGATTCCCTAAATTCCACATTACAAGAGTCGATATACTCATCCACTGCCTTCAAGATTTCGGGACTGAAAGTTGACGTCTCGTCTACGGAAGCGTATTGTAGTGGGGGTGTTCCTCGAGGGTGCATATTTCGGTGAAGACCCCTTCGTGCCCTTTATTTTGAATGCGACCATGGAGAAAATTAAAGGGCTCCCAAGTCACAAGCATCCTGGAGCAAGAACGAATACCAGTTGCGGAATCTGCCGGCCCCACCGAGGCTTTTCTACCAGCGATTGAGAACCTGCCTATGTTCGTCGGTTGCTGGTGCCCCTATTGATGGCCCACTTACACCATAACCAGTGCTCCAGTGTTCATTGAGAGCGAGGGCGATGTGTAACTGTGTTCTCCCTAACACATGAATTAAAGCAGGTCTTCGTGTCCCCTTTCATTATCTGAGATCTAGATGGTGGGCACCTCAGGACCGAGGCCTATTTGTAATTCAGTGTCATCGGTGTTCTCCAGTCTACTCGTTACATAGAACAATGTCTGGACACCGCCCGGGCAGGTGCATGCTTGGGCTCAATAGATGGATCGGCGCCGACAGCAAGCTCTCTCCAGCTCTCATCATGTGTCAGCGTCAACCTGGTATCGGTAAGTCTCGTGTTTGCTTATGCCCTACCAATGCTGAGCGCACCATTTCGCTCAGATAGCCATAGGACGCCTTTGCGAGAAACACGACGGGAAATAGTAAGTTTTCTAGCCATCCTTCTCACCCGTATCATTCTCATCTTGGTTGCTGCAGTCCTGTATGCGACTCCTATGTGCGTCCTGAAAAGCTTGTGCCTATATGTGACGAGTACAATTTCGGCATGTATGGTGGGAGATGTATCACCTGTGGCTCCTCCGGTGAGTTTCATCGTTCTCTAGCGCTTGGTCCTCTTTATCCTGGAGGACCCACTCCGTTTACCATACTCTGTCCTGACTCATCTTCTCATGTTAGGAATTTCCGACGCATACTGTTGCGTGGAATGCACCAGGTTAGAGAAAGGCGGAGGCGGATGTCCCAAGATTGTCAACCTTGGGGTGAGCAGGACAGACCTGTTCTATAAGCGGCGTAACCTTGGTGAGTCGCCTTGTCCCGCCTGAATAATACTCGTTCTTGTGGACTTTATATCTCATGCTTGCGTGGGGTTTAAGAAGGGATAGCCCTTTCGTAATCTCCTTCAGTTCTTTGTACTACTGTCACCTCAGTAAGACAATCACGCACTTCGGCACCCCCAATCAGCTGTATGGGCTCAAGCACTAGTAATAACAAGCGATATATTCAGGAGATGTCTAAGACTTATGGTTCGTCCCCGCGCCCTTCCTCATCTTATTCGAGGCGCTGGGCCTTCAACAGGCGACTTCACATTCTTCTACAATCCTGATTGTCCGTTCTGGCTCTAAGCACATATTGCTCCACGCAAGACCTTGTCAATCGTGGGTCGAAATCATTTCACCAGCATTTGAATAAGGCTGCTCTTGGTCCATCGCAGGATCCAAACAACTGGAGCGATGAGCTACGCTTGTAAGATTCTCCATCATTTTCATTTGTTGCCTATCTCGAACCTTGACGCCCCACAGAAACACCACGAGGGTTATTCTTGGCATTACATGTGATGCTCGGGATATTTTCGCTACCGATGATGAGGTACTCACGGATTAAACTTGTTCCAAGTGGCAGAGGGCTAAGCTCGCATGTGCATAGCGTGCTCTTGCTTCGGGCGAATTCCTTGGACACGTTATCGAAACACCATCGCCTGGCCTATTTTGGGTCGATATCCTCCCAAGCCGTTGCGTCCTATGATCTTTTTGTCTCACCCTAGCCCTGACTATGATCCGCTGCTCAGTGAAGTACATCCCAAGCTGGATCCCCCTGCTAGGCAAGGAAATCAAAAAATTGTCCAAATGGGGTGAACAAGATTGTAGCGTTATCCCCAAAGGTTCGTGTCCCATCCACGCCTCTGATGATCTATGGTGCCGACAAACTGTGTTTAGGGGGTTGGCATTGCAAAGCCATCTTTTGCTCTCAGCTTGCTGGAGGACAATGCTATGGATGAATGAACGATGGCGTGGTTGTCCGCATCGATGTGTGAGCCTTAATGCCATATGACGCGAATGTTGTTTCTGATTCCGTGACCTGGTGGAACTGCAGATGGAGGCGGATCCGATACCATCTGGACCGCACTGCAAGCCTTCCTGCTTGTTATGGTATTATGTCCCGAGGCGCAGAAGAAGGCACAGGATGAAATCGAGCGCGTCGTAGGAAATGACAGACTGCCTAGCGTGCACGAGTAGGTTCCCGATATTTGTGTCACGTGAGGTTCCACCAGTACTGATTCTTTAGTCGGGATGCACTCCCGTATGTGGAGAATTTAATCAAGGAAGTGCGTCGTTGGTGGCTTCTTGCCCCGGGGGCGATTTCCCATCGCCTTATGGAGGATGAATATAAAGGTATCTGCGAATTTCCCTTTCCAAATATTTCCATGAATGATACTGAACTGTTTCGTGCGACCCCGTAGGATACTTTATTCCCAAAGGTCTGGTCATTGTCATACTTGCACAAGATCGCCTCATCGATATTCTCTTTCCAGGAACCGTCATCGTTCCTAGCACCTGGTATGATGAGTGATTTCGAGCTCAGCTCTTTATTTTATTCTTACCATCTTGCACAACTAGGTGTATCTCTCGAGACGAAGAGATGTACCCAGATCCGGAGACCTTCAGGCCAGAGCGATTCATCGAACCGAACGCGGACGGTTTGGATCCTTATAAATTCGCCTTTGGTGTCGGTCGTCGGTCAGTGATCTTCCTGCTGCGAGCGATAAATCCCCTTATAAATAGTGCAATTTTTTGGTTTTTATGTATTTTTTACTGCAGGGTATGTCCTGGTCTAGATTTCGGCAACATCGTGCTGTTTTCGAACGTTGCGATCTTGCAACGAGCACAATTCTTAAAGGGCTCAATGAGAACGGGAACGAAATTATCCCTATGATGGTCCCTATTCACCCAGTACGACGGTAAGGGTGCATTATTCCACATACAGAACTGTTCATTCTAATTCACTGTTCCTTCTGTACAGGTTCCCGGAACACGTCAAGTGCAGAATCGAGCCGCGCCCATTAACAGCGCTGCTCGGCATTGAGAGTTTGAGCGAACCCCGCCCCGGGCCTTTCGCTTCTTCTCACTTCCAGCCATGCGATGGGTCGAATAGCGCACTAGGACATGCACTAGCAGTCTCCGTGAAATTGAAGTGCTTTTTTTTGTACATATGTAACATAATGTTTTGAAACCATTCCGTTGGCTTTTTTGTATTGCTTTGAATGTAATATTACATAAGTGTGGGAGCAAAATGACCATACGGCCCTATACATTGTACAAAGTCTTGGAGACCCTAGACTAGCGACAAGCGCCAATCCCCGACTCTTAAGCCGGTCGTCATGTGGATATTTTCGATCAAGTTGATTTGTGTATGCTCAAGGTATGAAGACAAGGTTCAATTGAACTCATGGGGAAGGAAAGGAAGGACGAAGGAGAAGAGAATATAAAGCTTAGCATCGGAAGATGAAAAGAACCGTGTACACTACCCAAAGGAAATCATGCATACGTCCTAGGTCAGTACAAATGTCGTGCAATAGTATGATACACTCAATGGCAAAACGGCCATTACGTTCTTTACTGTAGATTATCTGCGATGCACTATCCTCGCATTGCCGCGAACGTCGGGAAGACAAGCTGCAGATCACACAAATCATCTTTGGCAAGCGGGAAGTTTCGGCCCACAGTCTTGAATATCAAAGAGAGGAAGACGTGGCGAGGAAACAAAAAGTAACGCAGGGTTGACAATATCGCAGCCACATGGAGCCCGAGAGACACCCACAATCGGGGAACGTAAGGCACTCCTCCAAAAAAGTACCATGACGCTTACAACAATGAGAACCGTATCCAAGGTATCCAATCCGAAACAAGGCGAAGCTGCATAATCCGATTTAAATGACACTGTAGACTTGCCAATCATACAGAACCTCGTCGCCTCAGAACATAGGGAAGTAGCCGCCGTCTAGAGTTTCACCTCCAGACAGACCAAATTGGAGAGCATGGACACTACTCTTCAACGGGTCCAAGTCACGTACGGCAAGCCAGAAGGATTTGGATCGGAGGTGTGCACGAGGAGGATTTGGGTCCGGTTCGGCCCAAATGATCCCTCAACGATGGGTTCAAAATCGGCTATGAGGAGAGGCAATGGGAAAGGGTAATCCAAGGCGATATTGAACTGTGACCACAACCGACCTGCTTGCGAGAGCAATGTGTGCACGATCCATCCCCGCACCAGTAGCGGACCCTTCGACGAGGGAGCCCCCATGAACCCTAATTGCACGGATCAGCCCATTCTAATGGCGATTTCACTGAGGAGCATTAATTCTCTCACCATATGAGGGTGTTGAGTTTCCTAGAGGCAGGGGCCTGAACATGCGGGATCATAAAACCCATAATCATGCGCGATGATGACGGTAGCGTCACCATGCTTGTCGTTTGACGGGCGGGGTGGGGTGGGCTTGAACAATGGTTCCTATGATACACCCATTTGACATGCTAGTAAATAAGGAGAGGGACATAAAAGGAGCAGCTGGGATCCGCTCCTTTTGCACACAAGTAAATAGAAACTTACCTTATCGTAGCCAGCATTTCCGAACTAGAAAACTCACGAGCAACGGTGTCCTGTAAAAGAAACAATTTCAGTGCTCTACTGTGAAGAAAAACCCTTCGGCCACAAGGGATGGATAGCAAGGCCTGTTTTCAGGGAAAACCGGACGCAAGTGAGATTTCAAAGAACATCAGTACGACCTTGGTAGCCCAAGGTAATTAGGCAGAAGCGAGTTGTGCACTGGGGATGAGCCAGGAGGAACATGAGAGACAGCCTTTAAGGACATTGGCAATGGCCCCAATGTAATGTAGGCATCCCGAAACTGATATATACGCCGGGTTGAGGGAGTCCCAACGATGAGTCGAATTGGCTTGTTGTCAAGTTCCGGAACCGGCAAGCTCCGAAATGCGTAAACACCACTTGTCGGCTGTTTGCGCCTTCCTTCTCTAGCTGCTGTGGAGTTGCGTCAAGAGATCGCCCACGATGTCCGGCGTGACGCCAACCACTACCTCGGACATCCATCCCAGATTGATTGAAGCGCTTTCTCCGCCTTCGCACTTCTACTTCACGCTCTGGCCCCTCATTATAGCCAAGTCCCCTTTCTTATTTCGCGAGCGCACCCTCCGCAATGTGAACCACGAGTTTCGAAAATACGCAGATACCTTGGAACATCATAGATCCATCCAAGCGAAACGTGCCTACAGGTCTGAGAGATTGAGGAAGGGCGTCGATTTGCCTGTTCTAACCCTCGAAGGTCTCTCCTTCGATTCAGTCATTGAGTGGAGAGAATGGGGTGCAGATAAGGCAGGATTTGAGAGTGTGGAGGCGTTGTGAGTCTTTCGGGCGCATTTATATATGGTTTACCCCACTCACTTCCTATGAAGCCGCGAGTTCTGTGTGATGGGAGATATCGATCCCGACGCGATGGTCAGGCACGACTTCTATGCTTCTAGATACGCCAGCATGTCCATCCGTCAGGATATCATCAGCCCCGCGCGTCCTATGTGGAGTTCGCGAGCGAAGGATATACTCGTTTTTTCGTGGTGTAATCCTTTAGAATCTGAAGGCAATTGCCACTACTTTGGAATAGTAGTATGGCTGGGTCTTCGTTGTTGCCTCTCCCTGCTGATTATTGCTTGTTCCGCAAAATCCAGGGTCGTGCGGACAAACTAATCCCAATGTTTGACTTCTTTCTTGACAAGGGATGGTGTGATGAAATGGCCTGGGAAAGGGAGTGGATCTGACCACACAACTTAGCCATCCTCTTGGGCGTCACTGGTCTTGAAATTTTTGCTGTGACCTTGTACTTTGAATAGCTGTGGGCTTAGCATTGTGAACTGTCCAATGACATTAGCCATATCAACACCATTGTTATGCACTGCATGCCAGGTGTGCTATTGATGGGATTCTTCCATTAGTGTGCCGACCTCAAAGAATCAATAGTCGTCTGTGCACTGCCACTGACAGGACGGCTGATGAAAACTGGTGCATAAGGGCCACTTCGGCTGCACGAGAAATGTTTCTGAAGCAAGGTGTTTCTGAAAGTGTTTCTGCACCTATTTACTTCTGACAGTTGGTCTATTACCCAGGCTAGTGTTGCCAAGGACTTGGCTTAGGAAAGTTAATGATATGATGTTGGAGAGATAAATCCCTACTACATACAATTTCACAGGCAAAGAGACACCTGATCTCTTGATTCTGTGGTCTTGCAATGAACAGGGAATGAGAAGGATTAGTAAGAGGGGTCCATGATATTGACACTATTTGTTTTCAACAAGTGCTGGATATGATACAATGTCAGCCTTTCCACGGCCTATTATGAGGTAACCCTCATAATTTGTGACTGAGCTTCAAGTATTCCTTTATATTTTCAAGCAATAAGGAATATGAAAAGCCTCTAGATGAGCTAATGTGATCCTAATTTAGTTTTAAATCCTTGATGAGTAACTGGTATTACAGATGGAGAGGGTAGTTTTTCTGTAATAGGGAATTATATACAAACATTAATCCAGAAATGTGTCAACCAAACATTGTGGGAGTGTGGACCAAGGATTCACTGAGGTGTTGATGGATGAATAGGAGTTTCTGCAATGCAGAAATACACTATCCTGCACCAGACACAAGCCCTAGGATTCAAACAATACCAGGGCCATTGGGAACATGTTTAGTCCTCCTTGAGCATCTATCATCCTCTTGCCTTAGAACATATTCTATATTTACTACAAAACCTGGAGCTCATTGCTTCATGCTCATAATTCCAGCCAAGAGCAGGGATTCAGATAGAAACTGACCCCACCTCTGTGCTTCTACCACCATTTGTACTACTGAGTATCCAGAGATGTGGCATGAATGATGTAGAAAGGTGAACTGGGACCAACAAAGAACCTGTCGAAAAAACTGGTCGGCAAGAGCCGAATACGTTACATAATACGTATATACACGACGGGGCCACTTATCTAAATACGGACAGGATACGATCGGGATTGTCTGCGGACCCAATCCGCTGACAGAACCAGGGAACCAGATATAGTCTGCCATTCAAGTCCAACAGGGTCCAGGCTCCCAGCAGAACCCCAGCAACAGGGGCATCTGCATTGATGCAGCAGTAGAGGCCCCACTCACTGAAAAAGAAGCACAACTGTGCCTCCACAAAACAGTGTGGGCTGTCTTTGGAAAGATGTTGAATAAGACAGTAGTACAAAAGAACTGATTTACCCAAGAGCTGATGTCTGGGCTGGTAGTTCAAGACAGTAGGAAGTGTTGGAAGACATACCAATTCCTGGTTGTCCACTGACCACAGTGCCCAGATATTGTGATCTGTCTTGAGGAGTTCATAACACTCACAGTATTTGACCTGTACTATCAGTTCATAAGCCTGGGTTGTATACTCACCATCTTGATATTTGATTATAAGATAATGTCAATGCACAGTACATGGCCTTTTGGAAGCCTGAGAAGCACAAAGTTACATTTTGGATTTTGACCTGCACATAAACCTGGGCTCATTATGAGGTAACCCTCATAACTTGTGACTGTGCTTCAAGTATCCCTTTGTAATTGCAAGAAAATTGGGGTTTATATAGAGTACAAAGATTAATCTAGAAATGTGTCATTTGAACAAAGTTGGGGTATGGACCAAGGATTTGCTAAGGTGTTGCTCAATGAATAGGAGTTGCTACAGTGTAGACATACATTATTGTAGATTTAATTCACAGAATGAGATACCTGCCATTAGTGTTCCATGACTTTGAATCTGTGGTGCCTAGGTGCTTCCATGCTAAATGTCCAATTAGACAAATTCATTCCAGAATTTATTCAATATTCAAATTCAAATTGGGAAAAGTAATTTGCCTGAAGCTTGAGCTTGATGGGCCACTGGGCCAGTACCACAATTCTGACTTAATAAGTTGGTGTAGGTTGGTAGTGGAATGATGTTTGTGGTACTATTCATTCTGTCTATCTAGTTTAGCTTTCATCTGATCTGCATTGCAAGGCATACTGGAGCACTATCCCTTCACAACCTGGCCACCCCACCCCATGCCTAAAGAGTTCAATTTGTCTCCTGATTTGGTCTTGACTTCACATCAATGATGAAAATTCTTGTCTATGCATCCACAAGTCCTTTAATAGGTTTTTTTGGGTGTTGTATGTCAGCGGATTGGGTCCGCAGACAATCCCGATCGTATCCTGTCCGTATTTAGATAAGTGGCCCGTCGTGTATATACGTATTATGTAACGTATTCAGCTCTTGCCGACCAGTTTTTTCGACAGGTTATGGGCCCATGCGCCCTGTAGCGTATACCACCTTCTAAGCTAGTACCTGCCACCCGCCACCATGTCAAATGTTAATGCCCTCCTGGCTGCTGTAGCCAAGTTGTCTGGAGCAGATAACTACTATGACTGGGCTTTTCAGATGCAGCTCATCATGATGCGCTCGGGCTGCTGGGGGGTTGTTAATGGCTCGGTTTCCAGACCCCGCCACACTGATCTCGCGCGTCTTGAGGATTGGAATGCCAAATCTGCGGACGGCTATACCACTATTGGCCTGACACTGAACCCGGACCAAACGATTCATATTCGTAACTGCGCTGATGCACCGTCGGCATGGAGTGCCCTCGAACAACTCTATTCGCGAAACTCGGCTGCCAATCGAATTGCCATTAAGCAGCGAATGCAAAACACACGGCTTGCCCCTGGAGACACAGTAGGGGACTACCTGAATACCATCACCACCTATGCGAACCAACTCCGATCCATGGGGATCACTGTGAGTGATCAAGATATCACCGACATCCTCCTTGCAAACCTCCCCCCCTCCTACGACTCTGTTGCCACTGCCCTCATCATCCGTCATGGGCGACCTACCGTATCCGAAGTGTCAGCTGCTCTCCTCGAGTATGAGATGCGGCTAAAAGAGGGTGAACTCGATTACCGAATCACTGCGAATGTTGCCAAAAGTGGCCGTGGGAAACCTAGTGGAGTAAAGACCCCGGCGGACTCGAAGTCAGCAAACTCAAAGCTGGCAGACGACACCAAGAAGGGTAACCGTTGTTACCACTGTCAACAGCCTGGCCACTTTGCGCGTGACTGTATGGCCCCTGCCCCCGTTCATGCCGAAACTGCTACTGTTGCAGTTGCCAATAGCAAATCTATTGAGCTGTTCTAAAAGAGTACTCGGATGTACTCACATCATGTTTTCTTTTGGGTGGGATGGAGGTGGTGCCTGGGCGAGGGGATTGCCATGGATCCGGCTCGTCGATCGGGGTGCGCGGAGGGGATTTGGATGTCCAGCTCTCAGCACACGACACTATCAAGACATCCACCATTACTCGCGCGAGGGAGATTGGAACTCTCGGCTCACGGTACTTGTGATTGTGGGGTAATTATTGCCATGTCTCTGTTCTTTAATCCAGTGGGAGTATATACCTGCTGCCTCATCTTTTCTGTTCTTCATCTTTTTGTCTCGCTCATCCCAGTCCATTTGCTCCAGTGGGAGTTCTCTGCTCAATATTGCATTTTTTTCGCTCAAGTGGGAGCAAATTGCCTTTTATTTTCTCGCCTTTTCCTACTTCAGTGGGAGCACTCCTCTTGTTCCCCCCCCATTTTCCTTGCATTCTCTTTGTTTATTGCTACACCCCCGCCCGATCGTTATCGCTGCGAGTGGGAGTGTCAGCGGATTGGGTCCGCAGATGATCCCGATCGTATCCTGTCCGTATTTAGATAAGTGGCCCCGTCGTGTATATACGTATTATGTAACGTATTCGGCTCTTGCCAACCAGTTTTTTCGACATTGTAAACTACAGGGAATAAGGAAAATCTTGGTGAGGATTGCATCTTCATTCAAATTGGTTCAAAATGTATTAATGCCTAGAGTGTCAATTTTCTGTTCATCCACTTTGCTTCAAATTTCAGGAACTACTTCATTGTGTCCCTCTGAGATGGAGAAAGAAGTGAAGGATATCTTTCAAATTGAGCAGGATACAGAAGGATGCTCATTAATGGGTGGGCACAGCTTACTTGTGTGAAAAGAACCTCATGCAATAGATCAAAGGTGCAGAGGTACAAACCAGTGAGAAACTATGTATAGTACCTATGCTATATATAATAAAAGGGGTCGGCCCTAGAGCGGGCCAGAAGAGTGGTGAGGGGTAGAGGCCGCCCACAAACGGGCACGTGACACTAATACACTGTAGCCGATAACCACCTACTCCAACTAGTGTTGCCAAAGACTTGGGCTTGAGCCGACTCGAGCCCGAGCCAAGTCCTTTTTGAGCCAAGTCAAGCCAAGTCTTTTGTTGAAAGGACTTGATCTGGACTCAGCCTAACTATTTATGGTATACATATATTACAAGTCATTGGCTTGAGTGCGAGTCGAGCCAAGTTAAGTCCTGATTTCAACTTTGGCTTTGGAAGCAAGTCAAGCCAAGTTGTGGCAACACTAACTCCAACACTTACATGACCACTTTGCAGACTATGTTTGCTTCTGAGGAAGCAAATGTGTTATAAACAAAGTCTGGGGATTGAAAGAACTTGCAAGTTCAGCCAATAAGACTAGCTGAAAATATTGAACCTCACTGCCAAAAGTTGACCAAAGGTCCTTGTATAACCTGGGTAAGCACCAGGAGGCCACATAATGATGGTCCTTAAGCCTCAGGTCACTCCAGCATTAGCCCATACCTGGAGAGTCACCATTTACTCACTTTTGATTGGCACTGCATACATATAACCTTCTGTTTGGAAACCTTCTGTTTGGAAAAGTGGTGAAAATATTTCTGACTTTACAGCCCCTCTCTGTACAAGGTTGAACTCCATTTTCCACATTACAAAGCCAGTCCTAGCGCATCTGTATTTGCCTTGCAGGTTGACCATTGGTTCTATTACAGATAAGGATTTATTCAAGAAGATTTCATAGATCAATCCTGCATCAAGTACTGACACCACAGCTGTGATAGAGAGAAAAAACTGAGGATGCTGCGATTCCTGTAGCAGCCATTGATCTCTGCATGTCAGGGAGGCGCCGAAAAAGAGATCATCCATAGAATATCGGTCATCATAGAACTAGATATTGCAAGACCTAGGACTCATAAAGAATCTGAATTGCCACCTTTGAAGGCTTTGCGGACCTAGAACCAAACGCGAGAGATTCAAGATCAACACGCACTGGGTGGAATAGAGTCATCGGGAGGTAAAGGTAAAGGGCTAATACGCACCCTGGCATAAAAGTCCCCGTCGATCAGGACGCGGAGACCCGTCAAAGCGATACATTTCGCGACAGATATCGCAATGGCATGCGCTTCTTTCGTGGCTGCGGAATCGGTAAATTGGCGTGTATGGTTCCCTCCATCTTTTACTGTCGGGATCGCAAAGGACGGATGAAGGGCAGGCAATTCTGTAGGAGGTTACGCGAAAAAATAAAATAAAATAAAATAAAATGAGGAACAAATGAAGCCGCGTCGTGTTTTGTCTACGATGCCATACCGTATGTAACGTTCCCCTACACAATCAAATTGAATGAGCCCGAAGGGTCTCCAAGTATCGGCTCAGGGGTTACGAAGACTCACAAAGTCCGTTGAGCCACCAGCAGCACCTGGCACGTCAGCGATAACGACACCGCCGTAGTGTTTCATAACCGCTGCAAATTCTGACGCTGGTTACCAAAAAAAATCAACCAGTATCAGTCGAACAGGGAACAACCAAATAGAATCTCGGGGAAAATATATTGACCCAGTTCGTCGTTCTGCCGAAGATCGTAAACAAGAGGATGTTCTACCAACTTTATCTGACACGAAGTGGCCAGCGCAGCTGCCCTGCACACGCCGTGCGAAACAATTAGTATCAAGCCATCATGGAGGGGACAAGGGGCATTGTGATGAAGAAATGCGGCATAACACACTCGAAACACTTCTTGACACGCTCTGCGAACACTTCGACTTCTTTGGCCGTGGGGGCACGCACCAACCAGCGCATCTTGGCGTAGTCGGGTATTACTACAAGCAACCATGTGCACCATACATAAGACAGCTCTCATGTCTCAAGGCGAGATTGTACGTACTATTCGGGGCCCAGTCCCGTCCCTCCACGATCCCATGAACACGATGCGTAGGCTATGCAGAGGAAAAGGGGAGTAATCAACGGGATAGAAAGGAATCATTAGTGGACACACGGTCTACCTTCATTTGTTGCCTGAGTACAGAAATGGACGAATAGGCAAGGAAGGCAGCATCAAGTGCATTCTGGCCCTCCCACGGTGCACCGGATGCATGGGCTCTATATAGATGGACAATTAACTGATCCGTTGCGATTTCAAAGTGAGAGTAGAACGTACGGATGGCCGAAGTATTCCACCTCGATCGGTTGAATTGCCAAAGACGATCCAGTACCAGCACTCAGTTTGGGACCTGGCGTAGGATGCATCCTAGAAGTTATGATCGGGAGAATCATCAGCTCCGTGCATCCATTCTTCCAAGAAAAGGTTCCGAACGCACATCAAACACGCATCCATTTCTTTGTATGCGCCACGCTTGATGAGTATTATCTTTCCGTTTCCAGCCTCTTCAGCTGCAACAACCAGGGGAGACAAAGCAATCAGGGAGTTGACAAAGTTACAACGCAGCATGAAGCCCCCGCAAACCTGGTGTGCCGAGCAAAACTACTCTTCCTTCGATCCCGCATTTCTCCATCGCATATTTTGTGCCAAGTGCCGCAGCTACGCCACCCATGGCGATGAGATTGTGGCCACACGCATGACCTATCTCTGGTAGGGCATCCATCTCGCTATTGAAGCCGATTGTGCGCACCGATTTCTTGGACGAAGGAGAGACGTTGGACCAAGCAGCGCGCCAAGCGGTTTCAAGACCCAGGTAATGTGGTGTTATAGAGAACCCGTGAGCCTCCATGAATTCCGTGAGCACTTTATGGGCATATCTGAGAGAGGCATGATCATTAGGTATCAAGTCGGCAATGCAGGGGGATGCTTAGAGACGAACCTCTCTTCGAACATCGTTTCTGGATGATCTGTACACTGATCATGAGTCTTGGCACCCTCTGTGACACATGCCTAGGTACCCCCGGAGAAGATTTGCACTTGCCATGGATTTTAATGCTTAATTCTCTCAATTCCGCGTTACAAGAGTCGATACTACTCATCCACTGCCTTCAAGATTTCGGGACTGAAGGTTGACGTCTCGCCTACGGAAGCGTATTGTGGCGGGGGTGTTTCATTCCATTCCTCGAGGGTGCATATTTTAGTGCCTGGGGGAGACAAGTCGCAGGGAATTCCATAGCATCGGTGCATCACATCATTTCCCTAGCAATCATCAAACGGTTTGGTAAAAGTGGATAATGCCTACTGAGAACTCGGAAGACAACCTTGGACTCAGTTATATTCTTCACAGCACGCTCATCCTTCGGTGGAGACCTCTTCGTGCCCTTTATTTTGGATGTGACCATGGAGAAAAGGGCTCGCAAGCATCCTGGAGCGATATCTTTGTCTGCAGCCATCGACAATCGAAATACCCGTTACGGAATCTGCCGACGCCGGACCGAGGGTTTTCTACCCCGCCACATGTTTGTTCGTCGGTTGTTGGCGCTGTTATTGATGGCCCAGTACTCATAGTCAGTGCTCTTGTCCTTGTTCATTGAGAGCGGGGGCCATGTGTGACTGTGTTCTCCCTAACACATGAATTACAGCAGGTCTTCGCGTCCCCTTTCATTGTGGTGGATCTGTGCTCTAGAGCAGCTGCAGACGGTGGGGCGCTCCGGCAGCCGAACGTGTGGCGGGGCGAAGAGTGTCGACGGCCCGATCCCGG
The DNA here is from genome assembly GCA_014904985.1 of Hydnum rufescens UP504. NCBI lineage: Eukaryota > Fungi > Basidiomycota > Agaricomycetes > Cantharellales > Hydnaceae > Hydnum > Hydnum rufescens. The sequence continues at coordinate 82,956 of MU129049.1, read as the reverse complement.
GACCGAGGCTTATTTGTAATCCAGTGTCATCGGCACTCTCCAGTCTACTCGTTACATAGACAATGTCTAAACACCACCCAGGTAGGCGCATATTTACACTCAATGGATGAATCGGCACTAACAGTAAGCTTTCCCCAGATCTCATCATGTGTCGGCGTCAACCTGGTATCGGTAAGTCTCTTATTTGTTTGTGCCCTACCCATACTCGCATCATTTCTCTCAAATAGCCATAGGACGCCTTTGCGAGAAAGACGACGGAAAATGGTAAGTTCCCTACCATCCTTCTCGCCCCTGTCGTTCTCATCTTGGTTGCTGCAGTCCTGTATGCGATTCCTATGTGCGTCCAGAAACCCTCGTGCGTATATGTGACGAGTGCAATTTCGGCACGTATGGTGGGAGATGTATTATCTGTGGCTCCCCCGGTGGGTTTCATCGCATTGTCGCACTTGGTCCTATTTATCCTGGAGGACTTGCTCCTTTTACGATACTCTATCCTGACTCATGCTCTCACGTTAGGAATTTCCGATGCATACTATTGCGCGGAATGCACCAGATTGGAGAAAGACAGAGATGGATGTCCCAAGATCGTCAACCTTGGGGCGAGCAGGACAGACCTGTTCTATGAGCGGCGTAAACTCGGTGAGTCGCTTTGCCCCGTCTGAGTAATACCCGCTTCCCTTGGACCTTACATATCATGCTTGCGTAGGGTTTAAGAAGGGTAGCCCTTTTGTAATTTCCTTCAGCTTTTTGTACTACTATCGCCTCAATAAGACAGTCACGCACTTCGGCACCCCAATCAGCTGTATCCCCTCAGGCTCTTAGTAATGACAAACTCTAATATGCGAAGGTCCACACCCGCCGTTAAAGCGGAAAGATTTATCAGTCACGGAAGCAGGTCAAAAGAGGATGCCCGCAATTCTATGTGGAATATGGAATACGAAAACGGCTGCACAAGAACCATCCGGCAATCTTCGCTCCTTCATTGGACTAGCTTACGCGGGTGGTACTCGTGGACAACCTTGATTTGCTTACTTTTGGGCAGCGTCACCTGGAATCTTCCATTTGGAGAAGTGGTGCAAATATTTCCTACCTCACAGCCTCTCTCAGTGCGAGGTCGAACTGCGTGTTATTTGCCTTGGTTCTTCATGAGATGAAGGTCTATTCAAGAACATTTCATAGACAAATCTCGCGTCAAGTACGAAACTGAAGATTGTGATTCCCGGACACCGATTGAACTCAGGATGTCAGCGAGACGCGAAATGAGTGCATCTATCTACCAGCGGTCATCGAACTGGAAATTGCAAGACCTAGAGCTCAGAAAGCGTGCGAACCACCACCTTTCTCGAAGGCCTCGCGGACCTAGGTCCAAATGGGAGAGATTCAAGATGGCCACACAGAACCGCTGGGGGATAATGGGTCAATACGCACCTTGATATAAAAGTCCTCATCGCTCAGGACGCGCAGACCCGTCAAAGCGATACATTTTGCCACAGTTATCGCAATGCCCTGGGCTTCTTCCGCCCCAGCAGAATCAGTAAACTGGCGTGTGTGGTTACCTCCATCTTTTACTGTCGGGATCGCATAGCCAGGGTGAAGGCCAGGTAATTCTATAGGGCGTTAGGCGAAAAGAATGATCAACGAACGAAATCACTGGTCTATGTTACAATACTGTACCGATGTATCTGTACTCGATAACGTTCCCCTACACAAAGCAAATTGAATGAGCCCAGGGGGTTCCAAACATTGGCCCAAGGGCCACAAAGACTCACAAAGTCAGTTGAGATATCAACAGGTTCTCCCTTGTCAGGAAAAACTACACGGTCATAGAGTTCCATAGCCGCTGTGAATTCTGACGCTGGTTACAAAAAAAAATCTCCTAGCATCAGTCAAACAGCGAACGATGAAATGGAACCACATGCAAACAAGATGTACGGACCAAGTTCATCGTTTTGTCGAAGATTGTGAAGAGGAGGGTAATCCGTAAACTTCATCTCGCATGCTGTAGCCAGCGCAGCTGCCCTGCCCACGGCGTGCGGCAATAATTAATGTCAGGACATCTCAAAGGGAACATGGGGCATTGCGATAAAGAAAATGCGGCATAACGCACTTGAAACAATTCTTGACACGCTCTGCGAACACTTCGACCTCTTTGGCCGTGGGGGCACGCACCAGCCAGCGCATCTTAGAGTAGTCGGGTATTGCTGCAAGCAATCATAGACACCACACATAAGACAGCTCCGAGGACCCAAGGCGAGAATGTACGTACTATTCGGAGCCCACTCCCGACCCTCAATGATCCCATGAACACGATGTGTCGGCTATGTAGAGGAAAAGAAGAGTAATCAATACGATAGGAAGGAATTATTAGTGGACACACGGTCTACCTTCATTTGTTGCCTTAATGCAGAAATAGACGAATAGGCGACGAAGGCTGCGTCAAGAGCATTCCGGCCCTCCCAGGGCGCACGGGCTGAATGGGCTCTATATAAATGGACAATTAACTGATCTGTTGCGATTTGAAAGCGATTGAGTAGAACGCACGGATGACCGAAATATTCCACCTCGATCGTTTGAAGTGCCAAAGACGATCCAGTAGTGCCACTGCGCTCAGGGCCTGGAGTAGGATGGATCCTAGAAGTTATAATCGCAAGAATCATTAGCCCTGTGCACTCATTCTTCCAAGAAAAGGTTTCGAATGCACATCAAACACACATCAATTTCTTTGTACGCGCCCCGCTTGAGGAGTATTACCTTTCCATACCCACCCTCTTCAGCTGCACAAAACCAGAGGAGGAAAACCAATCCATGAATTGACAGAGCTAGAACGCAGCGTGAAGCCCCCACGAACCTGGTGTGCCCAGCAAAACTACACTTCCTTCAATACCGCATTTCTCCATCGCATGTTTAGTGCCAAGCGCCGCAGCTACGCCACCCATGGCGATGAGATTGTGGCCACACGCATGTCCTATCCCAGGTAGGGCATCCATCTCACTGTTGAACCCGATTGTGCGCACCGATCTTTTGGACGAAGGAGAGACGTTGGACCAAGCAGCGCGCCAAGCGGTATTAAGCTCAAGGTAATGTCGCGTGACAGAGAACCCGTGAGCTTCCATGAATTCCGTGAGCACTTTATGGGCATATCTGAGTGGTACGATAATTAGATATCAAGTCGGTGATCCAGGGACGCTTAGGGACGAACTCCTCTTCGAAGCCCAGCTCTGGACAATCTATACATTAATCATGAGACTAGGCACCCTCTGTAACAAGCCTGTGTATCCTTAGCGGCGATGTGCACTTGCCGTGTATCTTCAGGCTCAACTCCCTCAATTCGTTATAGCAAGAGTCGATATACTTATCCACTACTGCCTTAAAGCTTGGGGGGAGAGAGTTGACGTCTTGTCTACAGAAGCGTACTGGGGTGGGGGTGCTTCCTTGCATTCCTCGAGGGTGCATATTTTGGTCCCTGGAGGAGACAAGTCACAGGGAATTCCAGAGCACTGGCCTATCACATCATTTTCCTAGCAATCACCGAATAGTTTGGTAAAAGTGGACAATGCCTACTGAGAACTCGGAAGACAACCTTGGGTTCAGTGATATTCTTCGCAACACCGTCGTCCTTCGGCGAAGACATCTTTACTTTGGACGTCATCATGGAGGAAAGGGCTCGGAAGCATCCTGGAGCGGTATCTTTCTCTGCAGCCATCAAGAGCAAATTAGCGTTCCGCTCGCGCGACTCGGTCGAGCATATTTTCTGTTTCTAAACTTATAGCAAAGTACTGGCCCCGAAGCTGTCAGAAATCTGCTCGGAGGTGTCAGAAATCTGCCCAGAGGGGTCAGAAATCCGTCCAGAGCTGCCACAAAATGGGTTTCAAATTACCAGAACTGGGATCTCTCAGGAGTACTCGTTGCCGCCCCGGACCGAGCCACACGTCGGTCATTGCCACCCTTCTCGATGGGCCAGTTACGCCGTACCTAGTGCTCTCATCCAATGCCCATTCACACTGAGAGCGAGGGCGATATGTAACTGTCTTCCCCTCACACATGAATTCCAGCAGGGCTTCGCATTCCCTTTCATCGCGAACGGACATATCTAGATCTAGAGTGCCACAAAGGACGGGGCTCTCCGGCCCGGATGGGTGGCGGACGAAGGCCCGAGCGCGACCCCCCGGAGCGTCCAAGGCCGTACCGATGCTCCGGTTTCTCCGAAAATAGCCTGGCCGCACGCGAGTCTTTGTCCCAATTTCAGTCACGCAAAGCCCATTTGAGTTGGAACGCTTAACTGATCACTATAGCTAATGGGTCTCTCCCGTCGCCGTGTTCCGGGTCTCCATTGGTGATAACGCTGGAAGAAGACGCAGCATCGGATGGTTTTGTTCACGAAGCCATTTGACACCACGTTCGCTCGAGTGAAGGTTCTAGGAAAGGATTGGGCCTCAACAAGTTTCAGATGCTCAAAATAAGGTGGAGGAAGCGCCTTTCGTACGAGTCGTAGACGAAGGGTTTCGGATGAGATGAGAGGGGATTCAGTTCCAGATAGATCCCTGAGAGTACCGACTGGTCCTGAACGTCGGTTTGGGTATCGCCGGGTGGGGGTACGATGCGGGGGGATTTGTGGCTCGCGTGAATGGAATCCCTTGAAGGACTGGCTGCGAGTGATACTGAGAAGCGAGGTTCCAGCGAGTATCCCCAGCTATGGGATTGAAGCGGTTGTCGCTGTAAGGAGTAGACTCGGAATTGGGACGACGCTGAGACTGAACTGTATGATAGAAGAGCTTCGTTATCGTCCTTTATCTTCTGCTCCTTCACCACATCACCAGCACCAGAAAGATCACTGTGACAGAAATCGACAGGGTAACTGTAGAATTTCTTGCGACATGTAAGATCACAGCGAGCAATGACGGGAAACCCAAGATCGTAACAGTGTAATAACAATGAGCCTTGAGGAAATCATGAAGCAATGAAAGGGACACCAGTGTCCCTGTGTCAGAATACTTGGCCATGACCCGCAGTAAACATTCATAGCCCTGCCCCCCAGGCTGGCTTCCCGATAGTGAGATCGTTAAATGAGAGTTTATCTGCATCAACAATCTTACTGTCCTGACCAAGAAGCTTCCTGATAGGCGGAATTGCAGAGCCATCGAATGAATATTTCATGGAAACCTCCGCTGTGCAAGCAGAAAGTGGAAAAATGATTGGCAGTACGGTCGACAATAGCAAGGATGACATCAAGCTCCTCTGGGTCAACAAAGTTTGCCGAGGAATAAATGATCTTCTTCGGAGTGCTAGGTGCTGATGTCAGCATCAGCAAAGCCAGCGCCGCAGATATGGACAACGATCGATAAGTGGCCCACTGGAAGATGCCGTGGCGAGCTTGGCAGAGAAGTCAAGACTGGACAGCTTGGCAGAAAGTATCGAAAGACATGGGCGGCGGGTGCCGAATCCATTACATAATACGTATGTACATTAAAGTACCGATCGGAATCGGCTGCGGACCCAATCCGGTGACAGAAAGTGCATCTAGCTAACCGCTGAAGGAGCATTGCCTTCTCGTTGGAGGCCTCCTGAATGCGTCGGTGGTCTTTCGCTCTTGCGTGACAGTAGACGGCTCGGGTGGATGGTGGGCGGAAGCAGGAACTGGGACTGTATTCGGCGGTACAACATTTCTTAGGTAATCCATATTGTACCTCCCTCCAACAGTTTCAAGCACCATGACCTTCTGAACATCCGACAGTGATGCATCTGTGGCCTGTGGACGTGCTTCACCCTCTGCTGAAGGACGAACTCTTGTCACATGACTGGGCTTCGATGGGACGAGTTGCTCAGACCTTGCGGCCCCGGTTTGGAAGCCTTTTTTTCCCTTCAAGGCCACAGCTGGATCTGCATTACCCATCATAAGAAAGATACAAATGAATGTGTACTGCTAATAGATTCACAGCAAGCAAGAAGGAATATCTACAAGACCTGAGATTTTCTTTGAGCCTAACGTTGGTTCTATCACAGGTAAAGATTTATTCAAGAGGATTTCATACACAAATCTTGCGTCAAGTACAGCTACTACAGACATGATAGGAGAAGAAACTGAAGATGCTGTGATCCCCGGGACACCCATTGAACTCCAGATGTCAGCGAGGCACCGAAATGAGAGAGCTATCTAGTCGATCAGCCGTCATGAAACCGGAAACTGCTGAGACCTAGAGCTCAGAAAGCCTCGGAATCGCCTTGTTCTTCGAAAGCCTCGCGGACCTGGATCCATAAGAGATATTCAAGATTGACACACACTGCACACAATAGAGTCGCTGAGGGATACGTACCTTGGCAAAAAATGCCCCATCGCTCAGGACGCGCAGACCCGTCAAAGCGATACATTTCGCCACAGTTATCGTAATGTCGTGGGCTTCTTTCGTCTCAGCAGACTTAGTGAACTGGGGTGTATGGTTACCTCCATCTTTTACAGTCGGAATTGCAAAGTTTGGGTGAAGACCAGGCAATGCTATAGGGGTTTACGCGAAAAGAATGATGAACAAACGAAATCATGTCCCTCTATGTCTACAAACCGTACCGTATGTAACGTTCCCCTACACAAAGCAAATCGAATGAGCCCGAGGGGTTTCCAAACATTGGCTCAGGAATGGCAAAGGCTCACAAAGTCAGTTGAGATATCAGCAGGTGCCGTGTCGGGCAAAATGTACTTCCCATAGAGATTCATAGCCGCTGCGAATTCCGACGCTGATTACAAAAAAAAAAAACCCTAGCATCAGTTGAACATCGAACGATGAAATCGAACCTCACGCAAGCAAAATGTACGCACCAAGTTCACTATTTTGCCGAAGATTTTGAACAGGATCGGGTGTCGTCAAGGTCATCGTGCACGCTGTAGCCAGCGCACCTGCCCTGCACACGGCGTGCGATAATAATTAACGTCAGGACATCCCAAAGAGAACACGGGGCATCATGATAAAGAAAATGGGGCGTAACGCACTTGAAACACTCCTTGACACGCTCTGCGAACTCTCCGTTCTCTTTGGTAGTGGGAGCACGCACCACCCAACGCATCTTGGAGTTGTCGGGTATTACTACAAGCAATCATGTACACCATACATAAGACAGCTCTAAGGATCGAAGGCGAGCGTGTACGTACTATTCGGGGCCCAGTCCCGTCCCTCAATAATCCCATGAACACGATGCGTCGGCTATGCAGAGGAAAAGAAGCAATCAACGGGCAGGAAGGAATGATTAGTGGACATATACTCTGCCTTCATTTGTTGCCTGAGTGCAGAGATAGACGAATAGGCAACGACGGCTGCATCGAGAGCATTCCGGCCCTCCCAGGGCGCACGGCCTGCATGGGCTCTATATAGATGGACAATTAACTCATCCGTTGCAATTTGAAAGTGGTTGAATACAACGCACGGATGGCCGCTGTATTCCGCCTCGATCGCTTGAAGCGCCAAAGACGACACAATACCGGCACTCCGTTCAGGGCCTGGAGTAGGATGCATCCTAGAAGTTATAATCGCAAGACTCATGAGCTCCGTGGATGCATTCTTCCAAGAAAAGGTTTCGAATGCACATCAAACACGCATCCATTTCTTTGTATGCGTCTCGCTTGAGGAGTATTATCTTTCCGTTTCCAGACTCTTCAGCTGCAAAAATCAGGAGAGACAAACCAATCAGGAAGTTGACAGAGTAACAACGCAGCGTGAAGCCCCCGCAAACCTGGTGTGCCCAGCAAAACCACTCTTCCTTCAATCCCGCATTTCTCCATCGCATGTTTAGTGCCAAGCGCCGCAGCTACGCCCTCGATGGCAATGAGATTGTGGCCACACGCATGGCCTATCCCAGGTAGGGCATCCATCTCACTGTTGAACCCGATTGTGCGCACCGATCTTTTGCAAGGAGAGACGTTAGACCAAGCAGCGCGCCAAGCGGTTTCAAGCCCAAGATAATGTCGCGTTACAGAGAACCCGTGAGCTTCCATGAACTCCGTGAGCACTTTATGGGCATATCTGAGTGGCACGATCATTAGATATCAAGTCGGTGATCCGGAGAAGGCTTAGGGACGAACTCCTCTTTGAACGCCAGCTCCGGACAACCTGTACATTAATCATGAGAGTGGGTACCCTCTGTAAAATGTCTATGTATCCTCAGCGGGGATGTGCACTTGCCGTGTACCTGCTGGTTTAATTCCCACAATTCCTCATTATACGAGTCGATATACTCATCCACTGCTTCAAGACCGGGGGACAGAAGGTTGACGTCTTGTCTACGGAAGCGTATTGGGGCGGGGGTGCTTCTTTGCATTCCTCGAGGGTGCATATTTTGGTCCCTGGAGGAGACAAGTCACAGGGAATTCCAGAGCGTATCACATCATTTTCCTAGCAATCGTCGAATGGTTTGGTAAATTTGCATAATGCCTACTGAGAACTTGGAAGACAACCTTGGGTTCAGCGATATTCTTCGCAACACAGTCATCCTCTGGTGAAGACTTCTTCCTGCCCCTTACTTTGGACATGATCATGGAGAAAAGGGGTTGCAAGCATCCTGGAGTGATATCTTTCTCTGCAGCCATCAAGAACAAAGCGAGTGTTGAGCGGAGGAGGAGGCATTCTTGTTTATATACCGCGTATGCCCAGGTAGGCTCCCACGAATCCCAACTGAATGGATTTCGAGCTGATTCCTCAAAAAGGATTTATGGCAACTGTAGTACTGAATTTTTCTCCAAAATCCGGATTTCCGACAGCTCCAGGGACATTCTTGACAGCACCGGGGACATTTTCGACAGCTCTAGCCAGACTTTTGACAACTCCAGGGAGATTTTTGACAGCGCCGGGAGATTTTTGACAGGTCTGGGCACATGTTGTCGGCGCCCCGTTGCGCCATACCAGTGCAATGTTCATTCGCAATGAGAGCGAGGGCGACTTGCCATGTTTCCGGAGAAATCCGGACGCACGTACTGTCCTAAGGTAGGCTGCATCCATACTCATCCAGTCTCCGGCACTTACCGGGCATGTTCACCACAACTGCTACTAGTCACTGGCACATTACTTTATGGACTATGTAAGACCACCAAATGGTGGGCATAGGTCTTATCTAGTAATCTGTGGTAAAAGAATTTTAAGAAAAGGTCTTGGGAGGGAGGAGATACACTTGGAAAAAGTGTGAATGCAGAAAGTCTTATAATCAGATTCTGAGCAACTTAATTTTCAAGATGAAAAATTTGAGCATTTCCAAAAAAGGAAATTGGATCTTGCCGGTCCTCGGCGATCTCCGGAATTGCCTTTTCAGGCCTAGCCATTGGTCAACTCCAGTCTTGATCATGCCACGCAAGCGCCAACTTGTGCTTACATGGCAGGCAAATTTGCAGCATCATGCACAAAAAAGGGTGTGTAATCAAGCACCAAATCTAGTCCCCAGACAATAATTCCCTAATGGAGTAGGCACGCGCATTGGAACCAATAAATATCCACTCAAGTTCAGACTCAGACAACCCCCAGACAGACCATGTGGAGGCAACCTCAGACTGTGACTCTATTCTTTCAGTTGAAACCCACCTTTCTGAAGATGATATTCCTTTTTTAAACAACACGGATGGTTATGCAGAAATACTTGCTGCCGGAATGCGCAGACTCAAAAGTGACACAAGGATGCATGTCCGAGGTGCCATAGAAGGGGTATCAGTCCTCTACAAAAAATTGGGAAGGAAGGCGGACTCTACCGAACGGTGCCACAGGGCCAAGATAAGGAACGCGCTTGCAGAGTCTGAAAAAAATGGCAACCAACTCACCAGGTGGTTTAAGCCAGACCTTACTATTCATCCATCTGTTAAGGACACGCGTCATGTGCCAAGTCCCATGGTACCAGCTGCCGAATCAACCATTTCTTCTCATCACCTGTCACCCATTGCGCACTGCCCCATAATTCAGATCACCATTGGCGGTGAGAACGAAGAGGAAGAAGAAGCAATACTGACAGATTTGGGGTCATCGCCTGGTGGTGGTGCGGATACCACCCATACAAGTGCCACAATGTCTCCGCGATCATCACCTGTCCCATCCTCCCCCAAATTTCCATCCACCACCAGTGAAACTCCACCACCTCCCCCTGATGACATACCAGGTGAAGATTCCCTCACACAACAGGAGGAGAACTGCGATGACTTCGGTGATGTCAATACAAACCCATTGCGCACGACAGGCAAACTCTTCCTTCCCGCACCTTCGCTAAGTGATTCAAGTGTGGCACTCAAGGATCTCCAAGCAATCTTAAAACCACCGCGTAATATGGGTGCTGGATACAAGGACCCTGGGCTCGGCGTTGTGTACCGAGGACGACTCGAAATGATGAGCATTTTGCTCAATCTGTACATAGCGGGTTTGAAGGGCAATGTCGACACCAACACCACAGCAGTGTGGACACAGACCTCGCTGATTGCTGCAAAGGCGGCAGGAAAGGGCCCGTGGTTGGCACGATGCATGCGGAAATGGACTCGCGCATTCATCCTGGATCGAAATGCTCTCCCGGTCAATATTTATGGTCAATGGAACATATCTGCACTCGCCGATGAGGATCTTGCCTCCGAAATTCATTTGCACTTGCAATCAAAGGGAAAATTCGTTGCTGCCATCGACATTGTACATTATCTGGACACTGAAGAGGTGAAATCCCGCTTTGGCCTGAGGAAAACGATTCATGTTGTGACGGCACAGCGATGGATGAAAGTTATGCAATATCGCTGGCAAAAACAACCGCAAGGTCAATATGCCGACGGCCACGAACGCGCTGATGTCGTTGCATACTGCCAGAATAGATTTCTGCCATTCTGGGAGCGACTATTGCCTTCACTGAGAGAATGGGATATGGATGGTAACGAGATAATGGACAGGGCGGCAGATCGAAGGACGGTAATATGGACTCATGACGAATCAACATTTTACGCACATGATCGGCGCAAACTTCGCTGGGTCCATGATAGCGAGAATCCAAGACCTATGCAAAAGGGTGAAGGGGCATCACTAATGGTCTCCGACTTCGCATCGGCAGACTATGGTTGGTTGTGCTCACCTGATGGTTCGGATGCCAGTCGGGTCCTCTTTAAAGCTGGTAAAAACCGCGACGGCTACTTCACCAATGACGACATTGTTGCCCAGGCAGCTCACGCCATGGATATCCTTGACAAGTATTACCCACATGAAAGCCACATCTTCGCCTTTGATAACGCAACAACTCACCTGAAACGTCCAGATGACGCCCTCTCTGCATCAAAGATGCCAAAAGCAATGCCGAAGGCACCTCGCAACTTTCTCGTTAACATTACGGTACACGATGCAGCAGGGAAAGCAATCACCGATGCCAGTGGGAATGTGGTGAAGGAAAAGCAACGGATGCGTGATGGCAAGTTGCCGGATGGTTCCCCACAGCCATTCTATTTCCCACTGGGCCACCAATATTGTGGCCAATTTAAAGGCATGGCGACGATTCTGGAAGAGCGCGGTATCAACACCCAAAGTCTCAATGCGCAGTGTCCTAAATTCAAATGCCGAGACCATGTCCTCCTGCCGGGCTCGCAACCATGCTGCTGCCGGAAGGCCCTCTTTGATCAGCCAGATTTCACAAACCAGAAGTCACGGCTTGAGGAGCTTGGGGACAAATATGGGTATGGAGTTATTTTCTACCCCCGCTTCCACTGCGAGTGCAATTTTATTGAAAATAACTGGGGATACTCAAAGCGCATATACCGCCAATACCCAGAATCTTCAAATGAGAAAGAGCTCGAGCGGAATGTTATAAGTGCCCTGGAGTCTGTTCCTATACTTTCCATGCGCCGGTGAGTGCTCTGGCATTTAGATATTCGATCTTGCTTAGTATTGCCGTAGATTTTTTACACGGTCATTAAGATTTATGGATGCGTACCGAAAGGGGCTTAATGGTGTGCAAGCGGCATGGGCCAACAAAAAGTATCGCGGTCATAGAGTCCTTCCAGACACTCTAATGGATGACCTAGACAAAGAAACTTGATACCTCTCATTTCCATTATGTGTATACATTCAACTTAAAACTAGTCATGGCCAGAGCCCCGGACAAAAGTTGGTACTTGGCCCCTAAAATTTGAGCGTCTAAACCCTAACCCTAACCATCACATGATTCATTCGGCAGGGCCGGAGGCTGGATGAGTATGGATGCAGCCTACCTTATTTCGACCATAGGTTCGCTTGAAATTCATGTGACACCCCTCCATCGGTAGTTCGCCAGTTCAAACCGCCCCGTGACCCGTGACCAGCCACCAGTTCAGTTCAATCTCTATAGAGAATACATCCGCGGCTGTGACCCAACTGTGTCCAAGGGGCCTTTTTGTAGTTCATTGGGGTCCGTGATGTGTGACACCATGCCTGGGGGGTTCAGTTCATGGGTCGCCATGACCTGTGACTGAACCTATGGTTGAAATAGGACAGTATTGTGGCTGTAATCTCAAGGATTTATCTAGCTGGAAGGCGGTCCCGCGGGCTGGTGCTACTATGGTGCCCAAAGTCTAACAAAGTGTCACGTCACCCCTGGGAAAAAGTCGCTGGAGCCCACAGCAAATTCGTCACATTTGGGGGTGCTGCCATAGGATGTCACATGCCTGAAGAATTGGCCTAGTGCCTGATTACCAGTTCTGGGTGGTCCATGCTGCATTTCTGCAATTGGAATCTAGATCTAATGGTGCCCCTTTGCGATTGCTAGTGTCACATGTCCTCACCCCCTTTGCAATTGAAGTTAGCCAAGGTGTCACATTGTAATATAGTGCTCATGGTTTGTATGTACATAGCAGTCATCCCCTATGTCTGTCCCTTCGTCTGTGCTATTACGTAATAGCATGGCCATGACGATTCTAAGTCGCTAATGTGGCAGAATCAAATTCATCTTTTTGCCCGGACATCTTCACTCTTGCGAGACCCGTGAAACTATGCAGCCACATGACTGAGTCGTGTTACAACCCGCTCGATTAAGCTACCCGAACCGTTGCCATAGAGCACAGTGTTGCGAAGGATAAGGGAGAGTTGCGTACAAGCGCGACTCTACTAAGTGAGTCCTTTCTCTGACCTACTAGCTGACCACTCCCTCGCCTCCTTAGATAGTAGTCTGGCCCCTTAGCCAGCTACTACCACACTTCCCCTATTCCTTTCCCCTCTCCCTCCGCTTCTCCCACATACGAGGTGAGCCAGTGCTTAGCCTTGTGCATGGCCCGTCCGCTCGAAGCCAGTGCCTAGAGCGGGACGATTACCCTCTCTCCTCTGTTTACAGGAACGTCGACTCCGCCTTGTCTAATGATGACTCCCATGTATATTCAAAGTCGAATAATGTGATATTACACACGTCCAGGTATGGTATGTGTACACCTGCCAATTTCCTGTTTTGAAACCATTTATTTCTCTTTGAGTTCTCAGTGTCAAGAATGTTACAGGAGCTCTGGTGGCCCACAAGAAGACTGATCCCTCCAAATGCGCCCACCTCAACCTGCATGTCTCTATTGACGACAATCACCACCCTCACTGGCTTCATCACAGAGGGTGTTTTCACTTCCATTGGTCTGCAGTGACATCAACACTCTCGACCTTTGAAAAATGGTGGTGAGTTCTGCTTGTACAGGACAATGATCCCTGAGTGCATTGGAATATATAGCAGCAGAGTTGTGTGTAACATCCCCATTAGCACCGTGGCTGTGAGTGACATTCAATGCATCTCACCTTTCATTCCTTTGCCCTTTGCACTTCCTGTATATGGAATTGCAGAGCTATCGAATGAATATTTCATGGAACTCTGCTGTGCAAGCAGAAAGAGGAAAAAATGATTGGCAGTACAGTTGACAATAGCAAGGATGACATCAAGCTCCTCTGGGTCAACAAAGTTTGCCGAGGAATAAATGATCTTCTTCGGAGTGCTAGGTGCTGATGTCAGCATCAGTGAAGCCAGCACTGCAGATATGGACAACAATCAACGATAAGTGGCCCACTGGAAGATGCCATGGCGAGCTTGGCAGAGATGTCAAGACTGGACAACTTGGCAGAAAGTGCATCCAGCTACCGCTGAAGGAGCACTGCCTTCCCGTTGGAGGCCTCCTGAATGCATCGGTGGTCTTTCGCTATAGAAGAAGGATTGGGAGCTCCAATGACTGTCAAATCAAACTCTGGTTCAGCCAGTGTGTAGATGGGAGACTGTATTTCTGTTTTTATTCAATGGGCTGGTTCGCTCTGATGGTTGATCACTCTCTAACAAGTTGTGTATGGTAATCAGTGGAGATAAGATTGTGGTATGGACTAGCTATAGTCAATGATATATCGTGGGATGCTTGTGAAAGGCTTATACGTGTTGTGTTGAACTGTTTACTGCTATTTGTGTGTACCTATTTGTGTCCTCCTGGTCAAAATGCGGATTCTAAAGAGGCTCTAGACTATTTTAAGCTTGATTCAGTGTGTCAATGTGTTTCTTTCTTCTTCTAACTTGACTTTGTTATTACTCACCTTTCCTTGGATGTCCAGCAACTCTAATCTTAGGTCCTGCAACTATCCTTGGCTTAGTATTTCGCATAGAGGGCTTACAGTGACTTAGTCTTAACAACCTTGTATATGACTTAGCTCCAGATGGCTTTAGATCAGTACTCTCTTCAGATGCAAGCAGATTTGTAGACAGTAGTATATTCCAGTAGTGAGAAGATGGGGGGATACAGGAAAATCCACCAGCTTTTATACCTTTCTGAAGGTGGCTGTGTTAAAGAATATGACTCACTCCTAGGTGAGTCATATGTGAGAACAATAGGGTTGTCAAGGAGGGTGAGTCTGTCAGGATCAAATTGACATTTGCTTCCGCTTGTGGACTTACCCATCAGAGTATCATTCTGCGTCGACTCTATCATATGGTGCCTACTTCTTCAAATGCTCTTGTCTCCTCTCTTCCTCCATTCAGTCAGGGGGTTATTGTCATCCTTGCCATTATTGGCATTTCTCTTATTGTTATTGCCCTCGTACTCTCAGGCCTCGGCCAGCAGGCTATGGGCTGGGTAGTCAACCAGTGGCAGCATTGGCGCCCTTGTCAGCACCTGTCATTCCCTTGCTCCCCACATGAGTCCATGGAGTTGCCAATCCAGACTCCCCCTTCTCCTCCTCTGCCCCAGTCCCTGAATCCACACCACCTGTCCCAATCCATACTCCATCCACATCATTACAGTCCTTTGACACTTTGGATACCTTTGGAGTACCCAGGCGTACACTGCCTTGGAAGTACATATGCTAAGGGGGATACATATGGAAGTGGGGCATAGCCATGTGGAGGTGCGCACAGGATTCATAACACGGCTGCATCAGCTTAGTGAGGCTTAGTGATGGTGGCTGTGGAGGCTGACTGATGGGCTGTGGAGCTGGCATTCTAGGAGGATCCGGAAGGTTATGGAAGCTGGCAGAAGGCTCTGGAGGCTGGAGGCTGTGTGCAGGAAATAGTATTTATAGCCCTTCGCAGTTGGGGGATCACCAGTTTTGATCTCTCAGGATTCCCACTGTGATAGGTGCGAGACTTGTGTGTCCCTTGTTGTGTGGTGTGGTGTATACTCAGGATTCCCACTGCAATAGCATGTGGTTAATTAATCTCTTTCCTCTTTCTGTTTGTGGCTTCGACGGCAGTGTCGCCCTGACAGAGTTCATTCATAAGGTGGTTGCATGATAGGTGAGCTATTCATAAAGTGGTTGCAAGGAAGGTGAGTCATTCATAAACAGAACAAAAGGGTTGCTAAGAAGGTGTTATCTTTCATAAAGTGGTTGCAAGGAAGGTGAGTCATTCATAAACAGAACAAAAGGGTAGTCAAGGAGGTGTTATCTTTCTTATCTGTGAGGTTCTAGAAGTTATTTGTGGCAATGGGAGATGAAATCAAAGGATATTTCTGAGTTCTTGGAGATTACTTTGTTTGTAGTCCAGTGGTTAAGATGTTTTTGTTGCTGGTTGATAATGGGGACAAGTGCATGGGGTGGGATTTGATGCAGAAACAGCAGTTTGCATCTGTAATAGACACTCTTGGTATCATTAGATGCGGATTTTTAACAGCTTTCTGGGCGCAGTGGTTCCGAGCAGATCCGGTGTAAACTGACAGAGAAATTCATTTTTTACTGATGGGTGTTGATTCTGATAGTAATATCATTCTGTAGAGTTCAGTTTTGATCTGTTCTTTGCGCACTAGGTACCATTGGATGCGGATTTTTTATATCTTTCTAGGCGCGGTTGTTTCGAGGGGATTGGATGTGAACTGAGGGAGAAATTCGTTTTTTTACTGGAAATCTCAGATTTGATAGTAAAATTGGCCTGGAGAGTGCAGTTTTGGTCTGTTCGACTTGTGTTTGGTACCGTTCAAAAGGTGTGAATCGTAGCTTTCTAAGCGTTATATGGCGTACCTCTCCGATCAAAACTGATGGAGCAATTGAACGAACTCTGTTTTCATGCATAGCCATAATTAATTTCGTAATAGGTCACATGATCATTCAATGGCTGGGATCAATGGATATTCACATTTTCTGATACTGGATGTTTTTATCTTCCACATCACTCTTGTGTGACAGTAGACGGCTTGGGTAGATGGTGGGTGGAAGCAGGAACTACTGTATTCGGCAGTCCGGTACAACATTTCTTAGGTAATCCATATCATACCTCCAACAGTTTCAAGCACCATGAGTAAAAGCTGTCATCTGTGCATGCCAGCTTGTACTCTTGCCTTAGCTGACTGCTTTGTCCATACATGGCTGGTACTCTTGCCTTAGGTGGCTGCTTTTGTCCATACATGAATTGTACTCTTGCCTTAGCTGACTGCTTTGTCCATACATGGCTTTTACTCTTGCCTTTAGGTGGCTGCTGTGAGCCTATGGTGCCAGCTTTGAGCCTGCCATTGTTAGTATGAGAGGATTGGATCAATCTTATTTTTATTACATAATCCACATGATGTATATAGCTTGGGAATTCCTGATCTCCTATCAAGTTTTTCTTTTGCCAACAGGCTATGGGCCCCAATTAAGCTCTGTGATACCTGGAGATTAACCCACAGTGAAGTGGTGTTCCTGTCTCCCTGGCTCTAATGCCCCCCATGCTGCATGCACCACCCTCCTCATGTCCATGAATCCACCATGTGTGTGGATTCATCACATGACCAAACCCAAACTCATATTCAACCCCAGACCACTGTATCTGAAAGTATAGCCTGTATTGACTTGAAGCTGTAACCTGCAACCATGGCCCCTGTGGCTAACCTGCAACTGAAACTGAAACCATACCTGTACCCTGAAAAAGTTTACCTGACTGTATTGTGGCTGACCTGCACCCATAACCCAAACCCATGACTGTAATCCATAACCCATTGATGCTGTTACACCCCATCTTCACCTATCACATGCACACCCTCCCATTTCCTTTGTATGCCAGTGCCAGATCCCTTATGTAACCAACCCTGCCACTCTTTTTTTTTTTTTTTCATTTGTTCCTGTGTTTTTTTCTATTCTGTCAGACCCCTGTCCCTATGCCTGTTGGGATTGGATCAGTCTCATCTTGATTATGTAATCCACATGATGTTACAGTATATAGCTCAGGATCCCCTGACACCCTATTAAGTTTTCTCTCACTGAACAAGCCCATAAGTCTTGTATGCCTGCCCATTTAAAAAATGAATATCTGTATTTCTTATGAGATTGACCATGATTGATTAATGCTAATTGAATTATGCCAAATTGAAGTGCATTTTCTCCAAGGTAATTTTAAATGGAAATTCATATATTCAATATTAGAATGCATTTGGGATCCATGGGGCCATACCTTGTTCTGAGGATGGTAATTCAGTGGGATCAAGAAACAATGCTCCCCATATGCACATGACAGAATATGCCCTATTCCTCCACCCCAGTCCCCTTTGCATACACCCCCCCTGCTTCCCCCCCTGCTAATACACCCCCTGTAAT
>MU129049.1:29600-44819 GCA_014904985.1 Hydnum rufescens UP504 | reverse complement strand
AAAAAGAAAGAGGAAGATTAAGAAAAAATTCGTTTTTTTACTGGAAATCTCAGATTTTGATAGTAAAAATTGGCCTGGAGAGTGCAGTTTTGGTCTGTTCGACTTGTGTTTGGTACCGTTCAAAAGGGTGGTGAATCGTAGCTTTCTAAGCGTTATATGGCGTACCTCTCCGATCAAAACTGATGGAGCAAATTGAACGAACTCTGTTTCATGCATAGCCATAATTTAATTTCGTAATAGGTCACATGATCATTCAATGGCTGGGATCAATGGATATTCACATTTTCTGATACTGGATGTTTTTATCTTCCACATCACTCTTGTGTGACAGTAGACGGCTTGGGTAGATGGTGGGTGGAAGCAGGAACTCTGTATTCGGCAGTCCGGTACAACATTTCTTAGGTAATCCATATCATACTCCAACAGTTTCAAGCCCATGAGTAAAAGCTGTCATCTGTGCATGCCAGCTTGTACTCTTGCCTTAGCTGACTGCTTTGTCCATACATGGCTGGTACTCTTGCCTTAGGTGGCTGCCTTTGTCCATACATGAATTGTACTCTTGCCTTAGCTGACTGCTTTGTCCATACTGGCTTTTACTCTTGCCTTTAGGTGGCTGCTGTGAGCCTATGGTGCAGCTTTGAGCCTGCCATTGTTAGTATGAGGATTTGGATCAATCTTATTTTATTACATAATCCACATGATGTATTAGCTTTGGAATTCCTGATCTCCTATCAAGTTTTTCTTTTGCCAACAGGCTATGGGCCCCAATTAAGCTCTGTGATACCTGGAGATTAACCCACAGTGAAGTGGTGTTCCTGTCTCCCTGGCTCTAATGCCCCCATGCTGCATGCACCACCCTCCTCATGTCCATGAATCCCACCATGTGTGTGGATTCATCACATGACAAACCCAAACTCATATTCAACCCAGACACTGTATCTGAAAGTATAGCCTGTATTGACTTGAAGCTGTAACTGCAACCATGGCCCTGTGGCTAACCTGCAACTGAAACTGAAACCATACCTGTACCCTGAAAAAGTTACCTGACTGTATTGTGGCTGACCTGCACCATAACCCAAACCATGACTGTAATCCATAAACCCATGATGCTGTTACACCCCATCTTCACCTATCACATGCACACCCTCCATTCCTTTGTACTGCCAGTGCAGATATCCCTTATGTAACCAACCCTGCCACTCTTTTTTTTTTTTTCATTTGTTCCTGGTGGACTTTTTTTCTATTCTGATCAAGACCTGTCCTCTGCTGTTGGGATTGGATCAGTCTCATCTTGATTATGTAATCCACATGATGTACAGTATATAGCTCAGGATCCCCTGACCCCTATTAAGTTTTCTCTCACTAACAGCCATAAGTCTGTATGCCTGCATTTAAAAAATGAATAATCTGATTTTTATGAAGAGACCATGATTGAGTTAATGCTAAATGATTATGCAAATTGAAGTGGCATTTCTCCAAGGTAATTTTAAATGGAATTCATATATTCAATATTAGAATAGCATATTGGGAGCCTGGGGCCAATACCTTGTTTCTGAGGATGGTAAATTCAGTGTGGAATCAATGAAACAATGCTCCCCATATGCACATGACAGAATATGCCCATAGTTCCTCAACCCCAGTCCCCCCCTTTGCTAATACACCCCCCCTGCTATACCCCCCCTGCTAATACACCCCCTGTAATACACCCCCCTGCTAATACACCCCCCCTTCACTGGTAATATCCGCCCCCCCAACCTTATTGGTAAGCACTCCCCTTCCCTTGCTGGTAATACCCCCCCCCCCCCTTATTGGTAAACACTCCCCCTTCCCTTGCTGGTAATACCCCCCTCTCTGAAGGTAATAATCCCGCCCCCCCATTTATTGCAACTTGCAAAACCGAAGGCGCGGACGAAAAACACAAAATTTGCCATCAGAAAGATATTTGGGCAATTACTCCTCCCAATTCCTGGTGGTTTGGCTTGCTATCAAGTGAGACAGACTTGCCTCGATCATCTGCAGGTGCTTGTACCCTTTGTGTAATAGATTCAAAGATTTGAGATTTGAGGTTTTCCCCAATTTTATTTCCTTCATAGCTCTTGAACTACTGTGAATTGAGGAAAAATAAACTATATCCCTGAGAGCTGCTATGTCCCTCTAGGTGTTCCAAAAAAAATCAGGGCAATTGGAGCAAATTTCAGAATTTTGATGGTGTACCATTCGGCACAGAATTTAGGACCATAGCATGGCCAGTGAAGCCATGAAACTTCCTGTACACTGAACCTATCACTATTACATCACTTTGGATGTAATTCCTGGATGATCTTTGCCTGGCAGCTCAGTGAGGCATCCAAAGAGCCCATACCCGCAGAAGGGAAAAATTAATGGCTATCTCAAAGCCAACCAATGCATGTTTCTGCTAGCCACCAAGCATATATGCATCCTCCAGTTCATGGACTTCATTGTCCATCACAGCATCAACACTAGAAGCCCAAACAAGGCAGATGCTTTGGCTATTTGTGTTGTATCCCTTGGAAACCTACAGCCTCAAATTTTCTCCAACAGTCTTGAATTTTTTCAGGCATCTAGAGTGGCATGGCAGCTCTCAGGGGATATAGTTTATTTTCCTCAATTTACAGTAGTTCAAGAGCTATGAAGAAATAAAATTGGGGAAAACCTCAAACCTCAAATCTTTGAATTTTATTACGCAAAGGGTACAAGCACTTGCAGAAGATCAAGGCAAGTCCATCTCACTTGATAGCAAGCCAAACCGCCAGGAATTGGAGGAGTAATTGCCCAAATACGTTTTGATGCAAAATTTTGTGTTTTTCATCCGGTGCCTTCGGTTTTGCAAGTTGCCAACCCGGTCAGCCACAAATGTACATCTAGTTAGATACAATGAGCCTTGCATTTAAATAGTCTAACTAGATGTTTTTAGGTGGGGGCCCCTGGGGCCAGCTAACATGATTTGCATGATTCAGGCAGGGGCCCCAGGGGCCCCTGCCTCTCACCTTAGACTGGGACTTAGAGATTCTCAGACAACAGTGGGCTACACCTGGCATGATATTATACATATGCTCCCTGGGGTCAGGAGGGTTTCACTCAGCAGTCATGTTGTGTTTTTATTGACTGGTTTATTTATTTATTTATTCAAAAATTCACAAACATACCACACCCACTTGGGCAGGCATGTGGTACTTATCCATAAAAAAATTAAAAACTAACAAAAAAAACACTATCTAACACACCTGCTTGGACGGGTGTGTGGTACCGGGGACATGCATTACTTATATTTTACAGAGCCACACCTGCTATTGCAGGTGTGGGGTTCCTACGGTTTGGCGTCACTTCATTTCATCGTTTGGTGTCCCGTTCGCGGATCCTGCTTTGCAGGTGAGTTATCGTTCGGGGGGGGGCTGTAATATAGGGCCATTCTACATAGAGTATGTACAAGTCCTGTCCCCTCTAGTACCTTATGTAATAGCGTGGCCGCGAGGATTCTAAGTCCCGGTTGTGCCGGAATCAAAACACACTCTTTTGCCCGGACTTTGTAGCCTCTGCTCGAACCGTGAAACTAACGTAGCCACGCAACGACTACGCGCCTAAGTCGTGCAACGAAGCAACCACATCAAGACCCGCGATCCGTCGCCACAGAGCACGGGGCAGAGACGGATAAGGGAGTCGCGTACGAGCGTGACTCAGTTAGGTAAGTACGCTACTCTAGTGTACTCGCTCACTACCCCTCTCCCATAGATAGTAGCTGAGCCCTTTGGCCAGCTACTACCATCTCCCCATTCCCATTCCCTCCTCTCCTCTTGCTTCTCCCCCGTCCGAAGCGAAGCCAGTGCTTAGCTTCGTTTGCGGCCCTCCCACTCGAAGCCAGTGCTTAGAGCGGTTGGACTACTTTCCTCCTTCTGTTCACAGGTCCATCGAATCCGCCTCGTCTAACGACGACAAATACCACGGTCCCTTGAAGTCAAGGACCGCGTTATTACATTGGTTCCCTCTAGCCGACGAGGCAGTCGAACCAACCAACCCCCTGCCATCGCCAGACTCCCTGTCCCGCTTGCTCCAATCCATGCCACGCAATATGAGTAAATGGGGTCGACCTTCGAAACCCAATGCTAATGATGTGATCCCGCATCACGTCCCATCGTCTCAACACGACAATGTTCTGTATCACCCTGCAATGCATGAATGCATTGCCATTCCCCCTCATCTCTGTTCTCTGGAACACTATCTCAAAATCACGTGTAGATTAGACGAGCCGGTAGGCGACTATACAGACCCTTTCTCTGCGGCCCCCATCACCATGTACCAATTCTTGATGGTGTGGATGAAATTTGTGCCAGTGCAGTACCACACTGCCTACTTCCTGTTGGACGAAGGGCAGCAGAGATGGTTTGTGGACAGGGAGCTCATTATCATGATCCAGACAGCCTTGGAGAGGCTGCAGTACATCATTATGGATGTCATAGGGATAGTGGGGGAGGAACCACATCATTTTGTAATAGATCATGACTCCAAATTAACAGAGCAATTGTGGATGTCCGATCAACTCAAAGAGCTCATGATGGCTGATAGGCTGTTAAAACTACGAGTTGACTTAACGTTTGAGAGACTCGCCAAGCTCAGAAAGCTGCACCAGGGGAAACCTTATCAACCCCTATGGCTACGGAGGACTCCCTTCCCCCTACACCTGAATTGAAGGACCGCCTGCATAAAGCATGGCTCGATCCACGCCTCCCTACCAAGAACGTGGCCCATCGGGCTCTCACTGTGGGATGGGAAGTGATTGAAGCCGATCTCAATGGCACTTGCCCTATCAAACAGGCCACGAGGTATCCCTTCTCAGGCAGTCAAGCCCTGAAGTACACATACTACAACGTTAAGCTGGAAGATGCCCTTGGAGTCCAACCCCTCCCCCACATAAACACAGATCCCCACGGCTTGGGGCTATTTCTCCCCCCGGATGAATTCCAGGAGCCCAGCAGAGACGCGAATCATGACTTCTCACGAAGTCCAAGGGCAGGCACTGGCTCGATAATAGACTTGCCTGCCTGGCCCAGACAGTCATCCAGACAGGGCTTGCGAGGAAGCTCCTCCGCGCTCCGGGCTTCGTCTATCGATTTGGAAGTGTCGCCAGCCATTTGGCAAGACGTCCCTCTTGAGGATCCATGACCCCAAGAGAGCATCCCCATTACCCCAAATCCCAAGAATCACTTCGAGGTCCTTTCCCAGCAAATCTCCACTCTAGGGGAAGGGTTAAAGAATACCCTCTGGACCCCGTCAAAGCCGCAACCTCTGGGATCGAGTAGGGAGCCCGCAGGAGCATGGGAAATGGGAATGGTATTAGGCCAGACAGTCCGAAAATCGTCAAGCCGGATCGCCCCAGCCTTAGGACTGACCCAACAAGCGCAGGGTCATTCGCCACATGCCAGCTACCTCATAGCGCGATCAAATGTGGTGGAGAATGCGAGGCTACCTCCTGGCCAGGCATGGAACCTCATCACTGACACGCCTGCCCTACCTGCCCCCGGAGCCACCAGAGCCCATGACTATTATTCGGGCCTAATCAAAGTGGCCCCAATGCCTCAGCTCAGCTCGCTCTTTGCAAGTAACCCAACACAAGCCCCACTATCCAAACTAGGGCAAGCCCCCATCATTTCCCAAGCGTCTAATGGGAATACACCTCCCCCAGGTCCTTCAAGGCGCATGAGCCCTGAATCTCTCACGGGAGACCTATGAGTCAAGGATCCACTGCCCTCTCAACCCCACAGTTCGAAGGGTAGTGGGGGTGGCCAGCCAGAAGGGGGAAATGGCGAAGGCCCTAGTGGAGGTGGAGGTGGAGGTCCAAGTGGTGGAAATGGAGGCCCCGGTGGCAGAGGAGGCCCAGGACGAGGAAGCCAAGGGCCAGGATCCCCTCCTAGTGGAGGTCCCTCAGGCCCCCCTGTTCCCATGGGTCCTCCTGGCCCTCCTGGCCCACCAGGCCCACCAAGTCCTCCCGGGCCCGAAGGACCACTCTCCAATGCCCCGCCCTCTGGCATTGTGTGGGACAATAAGCTTAAATGGTCTACCATACCTGAATGGGATGGAGCGCATGAGACAGCAATTGACTGGCTGTACAAATGTAATGATCTCGCCAGTCTAGGCCCTACGTTGGAGGGCCAGTTGCCCATGATAGCGACACACCGTTTCAAAGGAGCAGTAGCAACTGCTTGGTGGGCGCACTCCGTGCCCGTCAAACACTCAATTCTCCAGTCGTGGGACAACCTGCGCGAGTGGGTCTTACATTGCTATCTAGGAGAGGTCTGGTACACAGCGCAGTGCCTCCAATACAACAAAGAGGTTTTCCACAGCGCCAAGTACCCTGACGAATTACCTGCGGAGTACATACAATGGCAAATCCTCCTCTCGTGCATTTTCTTGCAATTCACCCCCAATAGCCCCGAGGAAATGGCTTCAGTCATGAACAATGCACCAACCAAGTGGGACGTCATCCTGCGCTGGAGTGACCGACCCCCGATAGAATCAGTCCTGATGTCGGCCAAACAATTTGAAGCCGCGTTGATCACCCAGTGGAGATCTTCGCAGTACTACCGATGTCGCCTAGGAGCAAGGAGCTCCAAGAGAGCCAATTTAGCCATGCAGGGCAATGACGAAGAAAGGGAGGAGGAGGATTCCCTGCACTCCCCCTTTGAGGATGATTCTGAGGGAGCCTTCTACTACTCCAGTGAGGAAGCAGAAGGAAATAGGGCTTCCTCGACAGCGTTTAACGTGGGAAAGCACCCGGCGGGCCGATCCTATCGCCCTCAGCATCGTGTACCCCTCTCGAGCAAGACGGCGGGTAATGTTGAAAAGACGTACCTGTACCCTCGAGATGACTCTGTGGTCAGCCATAACAAGCCCGGCCAGAAGTGTTTCGCCTGTGGGAGCGAGAAGCACTGGGTCTGGGAATGTAAACACTACGGAGCATATTCCAATCGTCTCGAGAGGAGAACACTCAAAAAGGAACACTGGCGTTATGAGACACCTAATTACAAAGCAGCATATTCAGCTGCTGTAGATTCCAGCCAGGATTTTTAATTACAGGACGGACAAACACAGCTCCGCCGTCTAGTTCCCCTGTAACCTATCAGAAGCCCACATATATAGAGACTCAAGAACACTTGTTGCATAATGTAAACGTAGCAACGAGTAATATACAGCTTCCCCCTTCCATGAAATCCTTCCTGGATTCCCCAAGAAAACCTCCTGATAGACAGCGCCCCTGCGATTTGGGAGAAACAAGTCAGCGATTCGTAGCAGTGGCCGCAGCGTCAAAGCCAGTTGAGAACGAGCCGCCAGAATCACCAAAGGCTCCGAATGACCTTCCAGTGAAGGTTATTTGTTGCCTCAAGGCTAGAACTACACCCCCCGGGAAATCAGCTCTGGGCATTACGGCGCTTAGCGTATACGGTGGCTACCTGGGGTTGCTCTTGAGTCCAGAAGTACAGCTACGACTAGATTCGGGTGCTGACATCACACTGATATCAGAGGAATGCTATAAAGCCTTGGAACATCGCCCGAAATTACAAAAGGGGATGAAGCTTAGCCTTTTTGAGCTCACCAACCAAGCAAAAATCCTAGGCTACATGAACCTTCAAGTCTTCATGCCTATGATGGACGGTCGAATGCTAGAATTCCTTGAGGAAGCCTACATGATACCAGGAATGAACGTTCCTGTGTTGCTAGGGGAGGACTTCCAGGTTAACTACGAGGTCTCCATGCTGAGAACGGCACAAGAGACGTGCCTCTCGATCAGTCAGCCAGAGGAACGATTCGACGTTCGTGCTCATTTGACCCCCATCGTGGCAAGAAATGTCCAAGTCCGGCCATGCCATCCCAAAGGGATCCGGAATCACGCCACATACCTAGCCGCTTCCAGGAACCCCGACAGGTGCCAAGAATATTGCCGCACGCCACACCTGTTGCAAGCGGCAAAGGACATGAGGATCTGTCCTGGATGGGCCGCCAGGGTTCCGGTGGAAGGTCTAGTAGCGGGGCGCAAGGAATGGTTCATGGAGAGGGTTACGCTTCCCACGAGCAATGGGTGCTTCCTAGCAGCTCTGTCAGCACTGCTTAAGTCAGAGGAGCTCATAGTGCAGGTAGCCAATACGTCCCCCACCGCAGAATGGATTCGCAAGGGCGATGTACTGGGCATCCTACATGACCCAGAGCAGTACTTCAATAGGGCCAGGGATGACAGACAAATGCAGCACTTGAAAGCCTATGCCCAGGCAGCCCATGCTGTAAATTTTTTGCAAAAAATGCGGTAACTTACTGTAGAAAGTTACATTAAAGTACGGTAACTTGCAGTAACTTTTTTGCATCAAGTTTTGCATCAAGCTCAGTAACCCCGTTTCATTAAACCTTTTGCATCCAGGCTATTATTTATTATTCCAGTTACATAATATATATTTTATAATATGAAAATCCCTAAATGCAGTAATTAGATAGCCCAATAAGGAAGGGTGCATTAGATAATATCCCATAATAACCTTGGATAATATCCAGTTACATAATACACTGATTCCTATTGAAAAAAAAGCCTAAATGCGGAAATTAGATGAACTACATCCAGAAAAATTTTCCCCATCCAGCCCAATGGGGGCCCAGGACCAGGGGGTGGTGCCTGGGATGGATGGATGGACCCCTAGGGACCCTGATACAGTGAAAAACCCAGGCCCAGGGCCACTGGTTAGTGCCTGAAACAATGAGAGCAGTAAAAACAGCACCGGAACCACCGGAAATTGCCGCAAAATAAGCGCTGGGCGGACGAGTCTGAAATTTGGCACATAATTAGAGACTATTAGGACGCAAATCATATCAAAATTTCAGCCCAATCCATGCATTACTTATGGAGATATCAGCCAAACAAGTCTGGACATTGAAAATTGATTGACCCCCCCTACAGTCAAGATATGAACTTGAAATTTTACACAGAGTATAGTCATATAATGGACTATATATATACCAAATATCAGCCCAATCAGTTGAGTTTGAGACATTCAACTCCCTTGGCAGGCAGAAAAGATAAAAAACCCCACCATAAATGTGAATCACCCCACATTGGGCCCAAAATAGGTGGAATTGACCTGTAATATTATGATACAAACTATATCCAAAAATGGAATGAATTGGATGTGTGGAAGTGGCTGAAATTGAGGGGGAGGGGGAGGACAATCAAAAGGGAATTACACAGGATGTAGAGCAGGGATGGATCTGATATTAGGCCACTAGTGTAATACAGATATGGGGAGTTCATATCCCAAATATCAGCCTAACCAGACTCCATTTAGGCATTGCTCCACATCATCCCCCACTAACTCACAATTTCCTACCCAGGGCCTTCCATCCATGCCATTACCCTGAAAATTCACAGTTGGCCCATCCAAACACATTCATAACATCCCTCAAAATTTCAGATATCTTATTGCAATGTGAGACCTTGCAGAATATTTTCAAGTTTCACTGTAATACACCCTCCAGTGGGGGCACTTCCAGGGCTCCAATGACTCTGATTTTTTGTAGGCCACACCTGGTCACCATTTGAGGCCCAGGTGCAAAATTTCAGGCCATTCTAAGCACTTCTGGCATTGGTCACATGACCCAGATCTTCCCCTCCCCCTGCTTCACTCAGTGATCCAATTTGCATGGACTTTGTGGCCATTTGTAGTAGTAGTAGGTGACACCCCATGATTCCAATTTGAAGACATTCCATGGAATATTTATTGAGTTATTCAAGAAACATTCCAGATCAATTCAATTTGAGGTCAGAACACAGTATTTCCACTAAATACTGTAGTTCTGACCTCAAATTGAATTGATCTGGAATGTTTCTTGAATAACTCAATAAATATTCCATGGAATGTCTTCAAATTGGAATCATGGGGTGTCACCTACTACTACTACAAATGGCCACAAAGTCCATGCAAATTGGATCACTGAGTGAAGCAGGGGGAGGGGAAGATCTGGGTCATGTGACCAATTCCAGAAGTGCTTAGAATGGCCTGAAATTTTGCACCTGGGCCTCAAATGGTGACCAGGTGTGGCCTACAAAAAATCAGAGTCATTGGAGCCCTGGAAGTGCCCCCCACTGGAGGGGTGTATTACAGTGAAACTTGAAAATATTCTGCAAGGTCTCACATTGCAATAAGATATCTGAAATTTTGAGGGATGTTATGAATGTGTTTGGATGGGCCAACTGTGAATTTTCAGGGTAATGGCATGGATGGAAGGCCCTGGGTAGGAAATTGTGAGTTAGTGGGGGATGATGTGGAGCAATGCCTAAATGGAGTCTGGTTAGGCTGATATTTGGGATATGAACTCCCCATATCTGTATTACACTAGTGGCCTAATATCAGATCCATCCCTGCTCTACATCCTGTGTAATTCCCTTTTGATTGTCCTCCCCTCCCCCTCAATTTCAGCCACTTCCACACATCCAATTCATTCCATTTTTGGATATAGTTTGTATCATAATATTACAGGTCAATTCCACCTATTTTGGGCCCAATGTGGGGTGATTCACATTTATGGTGGGGTTTTTATCTTTTCTGCCTGCCAAGGGAGTTGAATGTCTCAAACTCAACTGATTGGGCTGATATTTGGTATATATATAGTCCATTATATGACTATACTCTGTGTAAAATTTCAAGTTCATATCTTGACTGTAGGGGGGGTCAATCAATTTTCAATGTCCAGACTTGTTTGGCTGATATCTCCATAAGTAATGCATGGATTGGGCTGAAATTTTGATATGATTTTCGGTCTAATAGTCTCTTCCTATGTGCCAAGTTTCAGACTCGTCCACCCAGTGCTTATTTTCCGGCATCTTCCGGTGGTTCCAGTTCCCCTTGCCCAGTTCCCCCTCTTTAAGTGGATGGATTGGGCTGATTTTTGGCACATGATTACTTCATAATGACATTATAATCTGTGTAAATTTTCAAGTCCCTAGCTATTTTATAGGGGGAGGAAATCAATTTTTAATGTGTAAACTTGTTTGGCTGATATCTCCATAAGTAATGCATGGATTGGGCTGAAATTTTGATATGATTTGCGTCCTAATAGTCTCTAATTATGTGCCAAATTTCAGACTCGTCCGCCCAGCGCTTATTTTGCGGCAATTTCCGGTGGTTCCGGTGCTGTTTTTACTGCTCTCACTGTTTCAGGCACTAACCAGTGGCCCTGGGCCTGGGTTTTTCACTGTATCAGGGTCCCTAGGGGTCCATCCATCCATCCCAGGCACCACCCCCTGGTCCTGGGCCCCCATTGGGCTGGATGGGGAAAATTTTTCTGGATGTAGTTCATCTAATTTCCGCATTTAGGCTTTTTTTTCAATAGGAATCAGTGTATTATGTAACTGGATATTATCCAAGGTTATTATGGGATATTATCTAATGCACCCTTCCTTATTGGGCTATCTAATTACTGCATTTAGGGATTTTCATATTATAAAATATATATTATGTAACTGGAATAATAAATAATAGCCTGGATGCAAAAGGTTTAATGAAACGGGGTTACTGAGCTTGATGCAAAAAAGTTACTGCAAGTTACCGTACTTTAATGTAACTCTCTACAGTAAGTTACCGCATTTTTTGCAAAAAATTTACAGCATGGGCTGCTAGTCCAACGATGCATTGGGCCATTTCAGATCTCGGAAAAGATAAATCCCATAGTCTACCATGTGAATATACCCCCCGAATATAAGATGCACCCGATCATAAATATACAGCATCTGGTAAAATACCACCGCGACGAGCAAGATGATGAACAAGCCAGGCTCCCCAAGCTAAGGGAACTGGCGAAGGAAGAAGAATATGAAGTAGAGAAAATCGTAGGACACCACTACAATCGGTTGAGGAGAAGGAGGGAGTACCTAGTGAGGTGGAAAGGGTACGGGCCTGAGCACGACACGTTCGAGCCTGAGCTGGGGCTATGGAATGCCTTTTCTCGCCTCAGGGAGTACCACAGGACCCTGGAAGAACGTGGCAGCAAAAATGAGGACTCCACGAGGCCATAGTAGAGTCCCCCACTTATACATTCCTCCCAGCACTCGTGGATTCCCTCTTTTCTCTCTTTTCTCTCTCTCTTTCCCCTTCTTCTCTCCTCAACCTCAGTCTCAACCTCCACTTCAATCTCAACCCTGATGCAGCAACCGGGAACTCACAGACATAGGGGTATCAGACATGGGTGCCGCTATGCGATGCCTGGAGATAATACAGATCCTATGGACCTCCACTACGCCCAGTATGGGGACAAGGAGGACAACCCCGAACGTCATCCGCCAAATATCTCTCAACCCAATGGTGTGCCACTTCTTCGTATACCGTCTCACTGCCTTGAACCTCGCTGGGCCCTACCCTCACGTTCAGGGATTGCCCCTGTTCGCGAGCGACCCTTATGGCTACCGATGGGAGCATCTAGACGAGTGGGGACAGCTAGGGAAGTTTGAATGGACATACTGAACTCAGCTGCTTCCTAAAGTCTATGCCTTCCCCTGCATCAGGCCTTTATCCCCCTCGACGTCCCACAGTCCAACTTCAATCCGTGTATCCATCTCCTACAGTCACGAGGACCGAACCCCAACCTGTGTTCTCTCTCACTAAAATTCCTCAAAGAGGTTCAGGCGGCTGGAGAGACGATGCTGCGGTGCATAAGACGGATGGACCAAGTGATGGCCTGCTTCCACATCATCCTGCCATCCAGCTACGACCAGGACTGGCACTTCGGGCCATCCTGGCAGTACCTCCTCCAGCAAGGAATGACCCCAGCCCTGTGTGGAAAGCAGCCCATGTTGCACAGGAGCTCAGGAGGCACATACTCGACACTACCGGATTCGTGACTCTCACCTTCCAGGTCATTCTCTACCTACTCTGCTTCAGGGAACGATTCCGACCCCCGCGCTTCAGGACTACAATGCGCCTTACAGGCCTGATCGTCTCCACCCATGACATCATTCCATCCTCATCGGAAGGGGACTCGCAGAATTGGGGGCCCCGTGTGGTCAATGGCTATAGAAAATGAAACCCCTAACCTCGAACTTTACCCCGTGGCACTACACAGTACTCGCCCCTATGGACTGATGCAGAGAAGGAAATCAAGGCCAGGCATCCCCATCAGGACTTACGGGATGCCTACATGCAAAAATTGATCCGTGAGTCCTTTGAGAAATGTCTGATGGACTTGGGATGCCAATGACTCGTGAATCTGCTGGAGGAAATATGGGTGATGGAGAAGGGGCACCCGCGGGACACGAAGATGACCCAACACTGGCCATAAGATTTCTCCATGAAGTTCATGTAGAAATTGATGCTAAGGCCAGGAGCTTCATGGGATAGCATTATCCAGGAAGACCCACAAGTATAGCAGTAAATCATGGGAGGATCAGTCACAGGGGGGATCAACCAGAGCGGGATCAAATAACACTGTGAGCGGAAGCACATGGTTATATTGGTTGGGGGGTATCGGGATAGGTCCCGGCAAGCCGGGAATGCCCCTGAATGGGTCAGCAGGCTATACGGGCTCATCGGCAATTGGGATTGTTTATTTATCACTATTTGTTCTCATTCTCAGATTAATCCCTGTGCCTCCCCCAGATCATAACACATAATTATTCATTTATTATTATTATACTATTATACATGTACCATATAGCTTATCCCCCCTCCCTCCTGGGGTTGCGTGTTTACATTTGGCAGGGTCGCGGGTTTATATTCGGCGGGGTCGCAGGATTAGTCGGGGTAGGTGCGGGCAGTGGGGTCAGAAGAATACCTAGAATAGTACATTAGTGGAAAAAAGAAAAGCCACGCAAAAGGAGCAGCCTGTGCTGCTCCTTTTGCGCGATCTTACATATAGCCTGAGTACTTACCATAAAAAATCACCACACCCACCAAAGTGGGTGTGGCTTGTGTGGGTTCTCGGCATTGCGTCGTTTCGTGTCTTCATTGGGTGGTGGTTTTCGTTATCCGCATGGGTCTCATTCGGCACGGGGTTTTGGGTGGGTCATTGTTCGTGGGTTTGGCAGTCTCCGTTTGGCCATTCGTTCTCATTCGGCGACCCTTCGTTTTGTTGGTGGAGGTTCAGGCAATAACCTAAAAAAATCAAGTGTTAGTTAGATGTTGAAAACAAATTCACCTTAAATTACCACACACCCGCCGCAGCGGGTGTGTGGTTGGGGTGGTCTCTCACCAGGTTGGTGCCTGTTCAGCGTGTTATCGTTTGGCGGGTGCTTGTTCGGCGGGCATTCATTTGGCAGTTGTCCATTCAGTAGATTGTCGTTTGGGAGGGGGGAGGGGGGCTCATTTGGCGTGTGTTCATTCGGCAGGTTCTGGTTCAGGTGATATCCTAGAAAAATCAATAATATGTTAGTTAAAAATCATAACCAGCACAAAAAGAGCAGCATTTGCTGCTCTTTTTGCGTGGTTGTGTACACTGTATGTACTTACCTTATATATTACCACACACCCGCTGCAGCGGGTGTGTGGTTGGCATGGGTTCTTCATTCGGCGGGTTTCGTCGGTGGGTCTTCGTTTGGCTGGTGTCTGTTTACCTCATTGGTCGTATTTTCATTTGTTGTCGGGGTTTCGGCTGGGCTCATGCGGGTGTTGTTCAGATTCATGACCTAGAATATTAAAATATACATTAGTTAGACATTTGAAGCAGCGCAAAAATAGCAGCCTAAGCTGCTCCTTTTGCGTGGCGGTATCTACTGGGGAAGACTTACCTTATATAGTACCACACACCCGCCATAGTGGGTGTGGTTCCTGGGGCCACTCGTTGGCTCCGTATCGTTTCAAGGGCCCGGGGTTCGTTTGGCGGGTGTCCTTGGCGGGCATCCGTTTCATTCATTCTTGTTGGGTGGTTCTTCATTTTGTGTGTTGTGGGTTAGGCGATAACCTAGAAAATAAATAACTCGTTAGTTAGAAATCAAAACCAGTGCAAAAAGAGCAGCATATGCTGCTCTTTTTGCACTGTTGGGTACACTGAGTGACATACCTTACATAGAACCACAACCCTGCTGCAGCAGGTGTGGTTCGTGGGGTCACTTGTTGGGCGGGTCCCGGCTGCCGTGGTCTCATTCGTTGTGTTTTTGTCTGGCATATTGCTATTTGGGCCTGGTATTTTGCACCAGGCCATGATCTAAAACAATAACGATACATTAGTAAAGAAATTCAA
>MU129049.1:0-16441 GCA_014904985.1 Hydnum rufescens UP504 | reverse complement strand
AGAGAGAGATGATCGTCGTCGATCAATTATCCAAACAAATCCATGCAATGCCCATGACCACCACAGTCGATTCTGCTGGGGTCGCCTGTCTGTTCTGAGACAATGTGTGGAGACATCACGGCCTTCCGGAAACCATTATCAGTGACCGAGGCACCACCTTCACTTCCAAGTTCATGAAGGAGCTGAACTCACTCCTTGGCATTAAGGCGAATTTCTCGACAGCATTCCACCCCCAGACGGATGGACAGATGGAGCGTGTCAACCAGGAAATTGAGCAATACCTCCGGATCTTTGTTAACCACCGGCAGAATGACTGGGCGGAATGGCTCCCTATTGCGGAGTTCGCATATAACAACTGGGTGCACTCCTCTACATGCCAGACCCCGTTCCGGCTGGACTCCGGACAGGACCCTCGCCTTGGCACTGAACCAGTCCGTGCCAGGACGATTGAAGCCACCTCAGACTTCATCACTCGGATGCGGAAGGCTATGGACGAAGCCCAGGCCGCCTTACAGAGGGCTGCAGAAGACATGGCACGCTTCTATGATGCCCACCGCACGGACACTATAGAAGAAGGGTTGGGAGCTCTGATGACTGTCAAATCAAAATCTGGTTCAGCCAGTGTGTAGATGGGAGACTGTATTTCTGTTGTTATTCATTGGGCTGGTTCACTTCAATGGTTGATCACACTCTGTAAGACGTGTATGGTGTTCAGTGGAGAATAGGAAGGGATATGGACTAGCTGTAGTCAATGATATATCGTGTAGGATGCTTGTAGAAAGGCTTATATGTCATGTGGGATGCTTATAGAAAGGCTTATATGTCTGGGATGCTTGTGGAAAGGCTTATACATCATTTGTGTTGTGTTGGTCTGTTTACTGATATTTGTGTATTCTTGTTTACATTCTCCTGGTCAAAATGCGGATATCTGTGGGTTATAGACTGGTCAGTGCTTGGTTAGTCTTGTTAGTATGTTTCTTTCTTCTTTCTTCAAAACCTGATACGTATTTTGTTATGCTTACTTTTCCTTAGATGTCCAGCAACTCTAACCTTAGGTCCTGCAACTATCCTTGGCTTTAGTGATTTGCATAGAGGGCTACCAGTGGCTTTGTCTCAACAACCTTGAAGATGACTTAGCTCCAGATGGCTTATAGATAGACTGTTCTTTAGAGGCAAGCAGAAAAGTTGACAGTGGTTGACAGTAATGATTCCCAGAGGAGATTATTGTGTGGGGGTACAGGAAATCTACCAGCTTTTATACCTTTCTGAAGGTGGCTGTGTTTAAGAAATATGACTCCCCCATGGGTGAGTCATATGTGAGTCATATGTGAGAACAAAAGAATAATAACAAGATGATGTAATAATGCAGTCATAGCTGAGTCATGCATAAGGAGAACAAAAGAAATCATGAGGAGTGATGTCATAGTGATGTCATTCATAAAGAGAACAAAAGAAATCATGAGGGGGGGTGATGTCACCAATTTGCTGAGCATGTGGAATGCTTGGAGCATGTGGTCACTGACCATGTGGAGCATTCTGGAGGTGAAATGAAAGGATATCTCCGGGTTTTGGAGATTAATTTGAGCATAGTCCAGTGGTTAAGGTGTTTTGTTGTTGGTTGATAATGGGAACAAGTGCATAGGATGGGATTCAATGCAGAAACAGCAGTTTGCATCCATAATAGACGTTCTTGGTATCATTAGATGCGGATTTTTCACAGCTTTCTGGGCGCGGTGGTTCCGAGAAGATCCGGTGTAAACTGACAGAGAAATTCGTTTTTTACTGATGGGTGTTGATTCTGATAGTAATATCGCTCTTTAGAGTTCAGTTTTGATCTGTTCTTCGCGTGCTTGGTACCGTCGGATGCGGATGTTTTATATCTTTCTAGGCGCGGTTGTTCCGAAAGGATTGAATGCGAACTGATGGAGAAATTCGTTTTTTACTGGAAATTCCGGATTTTGGTAGTAAAATTGGTCTGGAGAGTGCAGTTTTGGTCCGTTCAACTTGTGTTTGGTACCGTTCAAAAGGTGTGAATCGTAGCTTTTCAAGCGTTATATGGGCGTACCTCTCCGATCAAAACTGACGGATTGATAGAACGAATTCGATTTCGCACGTAGCCATAATGAATTTTTTTAATTGGTCATGTGATCCTCCAATGGCTGGAAGTGGTGTGATTTCGCATTTTCTGATACTGGGATGTTTTTATCTTCCACAACGCCCCGGAATACACAATTGGCGACCAAGTTTGGCTAGATGCACGCGACATCTCCACTGACCGCCCCACCAAAAAACTCTCCAACAAATGGCTTGGACCCTATAAGGTTGATAAAGTCATCTCCCACTCTGCCATCTGTCTCAAACTCCCTGCCTCTATGCGTATCCACCCAGTGTTCCATGTGTCTAAACTCCGCCCCTTCTGACTGGACCCGATTGCAGAGCACACAGCTCACCCCCCACCACCCCCAATCTTACGAGGAGGTGAAGAGGTGTATGAAGTCAAGCGAATCGAGAACTCCAGGTATTTCCACTGGAAACTCCAGTACCTAGTGAAGTGGAAGGGGTACCCAGCTTCCAACAATGAGTGGGTCCCCGAAGCCAACCTGGAAAACGCCCTGGAGGCCATTCAGGAATTCCACTGGACTCATCCGGAGGCCCCGAGACGCATTAATGCCGTGGAGTTCGCATCCATACCATTCAGGACCACCCAGTTCCTCACAGAATCTCCGACGGACCTCCCAGACTGGTCGAGGCATTGACAGATTCAAGGAACAACGTATTTACAACGAGGAACAAAAAAAGGAGGAAAAGGAAACAGGGAGGAGTGGAGGACAGAACAACGACTCGGACTACTCATCGCCCTCGCCCTCATCATCATCGTCTTCATCGTCCATGTCATCGTCCTCATCATCAACATCGCCGTTCCCACCCTCGCTGTCCGTTATGTTGATGGGTTCCTCGGTACGTTGATGCTTGATCCTGCGTCTGGATGATGGGCCCCCACCGGAGGCTGGCTCAACCGTTCCAGACCTGATCCCCATCCACTCCGGACTTGGGACCAAAGGACGAGAAACCACCTGGCGAGGGACCAGGTGCCAAGCGATGGCCTGGAGCAAGTCTCGCATCTCCCCCACCAACATCGCCATCTCCTCCGTGGCCCAGGCCTGCTTCTCCAACGCCTCGGCCAACCGTTTGTGCGCAAGCGCACTTTGTTCTGCGGCTACCGCCAGTCGGAGCTGGACGTCCGCAGCAGGAGCATGAGCATGGCCCTGACCCATCGATGGCTCAGCTCCGGACGCCCCTTCATCGCCCAGCATGCACCAAACCTTCGCCATGAAGCACGGCCAGCATGCCCGCATTCCCGGCTTGTCCTGGGGGACACAAGAAATCTGGTGCTGAATGCAGCGGATGCACATGGTAGACCTGGAGGACATTGTTACCAAGTAAGCGGAACTTCACCAAGACATGGACTCACGACTGGTTCACAGAGTCCTCCTGGACCCTTCTGGCAGTAGCCTCCGCAGTAGCCTTGGCCTCCGTGGCAGCCTTGGCCTCTGCAGCGGCCTTGGCCTCCGCAGCTGCCTTTCGACACGCCGCCTCAGCCGCCTTCCGCTTTGCCTCTTCCTTCTTCTGCTCCTCCTCCACAAGCCTGGCCTCCTCCTCCTGTGCCTCCCTCAACGCCTGCGCAGCCTCTTCATGGCGGAGATGAGCTTCCTCAAACGGAGAACGATTATTGCCTGACATGTTACATGGCATGAGAACTCCAGATGCTTCTGCGGATCGATCCTTCCAGCCCGCTCGGGACGATCGGGCTTAAGAGGGGGGTAATGTCAGAGTTCGTCCGTTTCCCAGTTAATTCCGGATTTGTTTCCGGATTGTTTCCGGTTTTGGTTCCGGCCTGTTTCCGATTTGTCCCTGTCTCCATTTCATTCCCCCTTCATTTCCGCGTTTCCTTTACTTCCGGTTCCCACACACTTACCCCTGGCCCTGTCCCTGTCCCCTCCACTTTCCCGTCCCCTGCCCGCTCCCCCTCTTGTGCCTGCCCCCCTGTAACCACCTCTCATTAAGCGATCAGTCCCCTGTAGTATAGGACCTATGTATAAGTAGTCCGGGGCGAAATCCAGAGACTCAGCTTTGGTCTCTCAGGATTTCTGCTTCTACTCCGGACTACAGGTTAGCCTCACTGTACCTATTCCCTTAATGTTAAACTCAGGATTTCCGCTTCTACTCCGGACTACAGTCCGAGTACCTTCCAGCTGACTCCATGAGCTTAAGGACCGCTGTGCTTGTTTCCACCCAGTCCCTTCCGGGCTGCTGGATTGCCTCTCCATCCCATCCTCATTATCTCGTTCTTGCCTGGATTCTCCTGGACCTAGCCGGACTTACACCAGACTAAGTCGGAGTTATCTGTGTTTATATTTGTTTGGTGCTCTCATCGCAGCATGGCCCTGACAAGCTCCCTCAACAGGCGATTCATCAGGCATAACAAACAAGGTGTCAGTCTCTTCGTCCTCTTCACTACTAAGGGTTTCATGGGCAACCATCATCACAGCCTGGTAAACCTCCTCGGATCCAGAGGACATGGCGACATAAGCCTTTTGATAGGCGGTTTCTCGTCTTGTATTGACAGCCGGTTTGGCATGTTTCGGGTCCTTCTTGTAGGAGCCACAGTCATAGTCATAGTGCCCCTCATTGCCACAATGTCGGCATGGTCGAATAGGCTTTCTTTTGGACTTGACGTCACTGTTCTCATACAGGTACTCCGGATTCGAGACGCTTGAATTGACCAAGAGGGCAGGGGAATGATAACAGTTTTGTCAGAATTCTTCCCGTACCCATCATATGACGTCATTGGCAATGTCCTCAGATTGCCGCACATGGGAGAGGTTGGACATGGCTAGGAGTGCATCTTCCTGATCCTTGACTCGAGTAAATAAGGCATCAGTGTTGTGACAGAGGTCCACGTCCACATACGCTCTCCAGGAAGGTGGGGCATGTTCCATGATGGTGCCTACTTCTAACAAGTCGAAGGCAGGATCAGGGTTTTCAGGTGGCAGATGTAGGACTTGACGGGCCTGTACTTTTCGGGTCAGCCATTCGGTGGGTGTTTCCTTCTCATGTCCTCGGTTACGGAAACGTATCTCATTGTAGATAGTAACCTGTTTGTCATACCAGTGATTGCCTAGTAGTCGTGTCCGCATGACATGCTTCAAGGAGTCCCAATTCTGACTCACTTGGATCTTAGTAGTGTTGGGTAGGCTTTGCCACCAGACATCCGCATGTTTGGTAAACCGCATGGTGGCTGCAAAGGCAAGCTGTTCTCGCATACGTTGGCTACTGGCAGCATATCGGTCCAAGTCCTCCGTCCAGGTCATGAAAGCATTGTCCAACCTGTCGTACTTGGGTAGGTCGTTAGGCCGGAACTCGAGTTTGAACTTGGGCTCATAATATGCATTTGGGTTGTAGGGCACGTCAAGAGGTCCAGTCATACCTGCGGCTGGGGGTCCGTCGTCTGGGGCCCTGGACCCAGTGGTCCATTGTTAGGCCAGCCCCTGTCCAGACATCCACCTCCAGGTTCTCCAGGGCTCCGTCAGGGGGGGCAGTCCCTCGTTAGGGGGTCCCCTTCCTCCATTACTCGACCCATCATCATCGGGGGGTCCTCCACCTGGTGGGTTCCATCGGTGTCCATCTTGGGCTCCCTGTTCAAATGGTCCCTGCCGAGCTGGGGTAGGTCTCAACGGTCGGAAGTCAACTCTGTCCTGTAATCATGGGACTCCGTCCTGGGGACCCTGGGCATGGTGGCATAATTCATGTAGGCCACTTGGCATAGTGGGTCCACCGATGGTCAGGGTTGTCTGGCTTTGAACTGGGGGCGAGGTAGTTGGGTATCTTCATCACTGGCCAAGGTTCCTGGTGTGGGGACCTCCTGATTACGCCAGGCCAACCCGTTGTCTTGGCCTGAGTATGCAGCTAGTGGAGAGACCACTCGGGGGAGATCTTCTACGATTTCAGCCACATACCCCTGAGCTCTCGAGTTCGTCGTATAGGCCACTGATTCATTTTCCTCCACACTTTGTATCTGTGTAATGATCTTCAAACCTGTACGTAGTTGTCGTAACCCTAGTGCTGCGAGTTGAGAGACCTTGTCTTCAGAGGCCACTCCAGCTTCCAAGTGTATGGCCAGGATGTCCCCCGGGTCAAATTTGTAGGGGTCTGAGATGGACAAGAAGTAGTGTCGCAACATCTCGGCAACCATGTCTTGTAGGATCTGACCACATTGTAGCAGAGTGAGATGGAACTCCACGTCTGGTTTGTAGACCATAGGTTGACCTGACCGGGCTACATGTATGATGGTGTTGGTGAACGAGGGGACTCCATGTCGAGTTTGTATGCCAAATGGTACAGGGACGTGTTGATGAGACGTACATCCACAGCTGCATTGGGCCCTTGTTCACAACAAATGGAATCGGCCACCGCCACCAACAAAGCTCTATGATGTAACACTTCTTGGTCTACACTCTCCATGTTTATAAGGGACTCATTGGTCGATGGTTGGGCCTCTTCTATGGGGGTTGACATAATTACCATATTGTCCTGTTGTGGGTCTTTGGGGGTGCCCCAGGATGCAGGCATGAGGCAGTTGTCACTCGAGGACAAGGAATGGTCGGAGGTCGAGAGCGAGTATTTAAATGGAGCCTTGGGCTCGTTTAGCCGTAGGGACAAGTAATGCTGTTGCGTTGAGTGACCCGGTTTCCACGTGGTATTCATAAGGCTGGAGGCAGTGGAACCGGGGCTAAAAGCAGCCTCGGCCCTAGATTCAGTCTCGTTTGTACAGGTGAGGTTCAGGGCCCTATGGCTTTTTGGGGGAGTGACCACCCCTCTTGAGGTATCCACCCTGCTTGAGAGGGGGTTAAGGACCGTGGGGACGGAAGTCCCATGAGTTTGGTCATGGAAGGGAGAAGTGAGTGTCGAATCCCGTAGGTGGGTTCTTACACACTCCACCAGTGTTAATTCGGGCATATCCAAATTAAGGGTTGGATGATGGAAAGCGTAGGGAGGGGGTTCTGGACTAGGCTTTCGGTCATGCCTTAAGCTAGATGTAAGAGAGGTTGGCTCGTGGAAAGACATTAGATCGGAAATGGCTGGTCTCGTAGTTGGAAGGGAATTAGGGAACTCCATGAGCCTTGGGGACAAGTTGGATTCCTGGGGTCACACAGTGCAGAGGTCGCAGTGTACAGTTCCAGTACACTGCAATCGGCAGACTGAGTGGAGGGAAAAAGATACATTCGGGTTGGCCCGGAATAGCTACTACTGCTACTCTATTAAGTAAGCAATGAAGTTAGCTAAATACAGGGCAGCACCAAACTCCTGGTGGGAGAAGCTTTCCACTGTGTTGTGTAGAGAAGTATGACAAGGATAAGAGAAATGGAGAAATAGGGATGCACTATGAGTCTACTGATCCTTGGTGAAGCCAAGTGCCCGCTGGGCTTATACACCACTAACAACGAGGAGCCCATCCCAGAAAACCCAGGAATACGTCGTTTTATATGGGAATTTGCACATGTTGTGGATTGCTTGTTTGCAACTTTCATTGAAGCAGGGTGTACAGCATCAGGAACTAAACTTGTGTTAGCAACTCCTCTTATTCATATAGTAGGAAATGTTTGCTCCATAGAAGGAAGAAGACTGCACCATGGAATAGTCTCAAAAATCAAGAACTGGCCACGCCCAACCAATGTTAAGGAAGTCAGGGATTTTTAGGAACAGTTGGAGTCACAAGGAATTGGATCTGGCAGTTTGCAAGAATAGCCAAGCCTCTTACTCTCCTCACAAAGAAGACTGAACATGAATTTGAATGGACAAATGAAGCAGAGGAAGCCATGAAGGAATTAAAGGAATTAGCAATGGATCTCCCTACAAGAAAAGCCTTGGATATCAGTATTGCCAATGTAGGAAAGGAAGAAGAACGAACCTCAGATTATGGTCTGGTTACACTTGCTGTGGACAGCTCTATTATTGCAGTAGGATGGATTGAATATCAAACTCTTGAAGATGGAAGACACCCAATTGTATTTGGATCCACTACTAATAATGAAGCAGAGACAAAATATTCCCAGCCTCAGATTGAATTAAAAGGATTGTTCAAAGCTATAAAAGCCCAAAGAAATGACCTGTGGGGAATCCATTTCAAGGTGGAAGTTGATGCCAAGTTTCTCAAGCAGACAATTAACACCCCAGGATTGCCAAATGCAGCTATGTCAAGATGGGTAGCCTACATCCAGCTCTTTGATTTTGAATTATCCCATGTACCAGCAGCAAGACATCAAGGACCTGATGGATTATCAAGAAGACCACACAGTGCAGAAGACTCTGAAAATACTGAAGAAGAATTGGAGCCAGATGAGCCAGGCCATTTTATTTCAGGACCAAGATATCTTGAAGAGTGGATTGACTGGAACCAAAAACCAGGGTCTGATTCTATACTACAGGCAACCCAGTTAAAGAGAGAGCCACATGAAGAATTAATAGAGCCCCACTGGAATAATCAGACCTTTTCAATTCCACCAAAGAAGACTGCATCTCCACATCAAGGGTATTTTGTTCTGTCCTGCATGTCAGCATCAGCAATGTCCATGGATGAAGAGCCCCAGCCATTGTCAAAGGATCAAGAACTCACCTATCATCCTCACAAAGTAAAAGACAGAGATGGAGAAGACCACTGGAATGATATTGAATCATATCTGAAAACCCTAAAGATTCCAGCACACATTCAAAGAATTAAGCCATTTATTCAGACTACTAGGAGGTATTTTCTTTATCACAATCAACTCTGGAGAAGAAACCCCTCAAAGATACCTCAGAAAGTCATCAGAAATGAACAGGAAAGACTGCAATTATGCAAGGCAGCCCATGATGATTCAGGCCACAGAGGAAGGGATCCCACCTTCAAGAAATTAGCTGATAGGTTCTTCTGGCCAAATATGATGGCTCAGGTAGCCTGGTATTGTAGAACTTGCCATGAATGTCAAAGAAGATCCTCAAGTCACCCAAAAATAACCTTGAGCCCCACTTATGTTCACACAATTCTCAGAAAGTTCAATATGATACAGTCCACATGCCCCTATCCCATGGATTCAAGTATATAGTAGACCTCAGAGATGATTTGTCAGGTTGGCTTGAAGCCAGAATGCTCCAGAAAGCTACCTCAAAGAACATTGCTAAGTTCCTATTTGAAGATGTCATGTGCAGATTTGGTTGTGTTCTCCAATTGACTACAGATAATGGCTGACAAATACAAAGTGCCAATTGTCCGAGCTGCCCCCTATCACCCGGAAGCAAATGGAATGATTGAGCGACATCACCAGTCTTGGATTGGGTCATTATTCATTGCTTGTAAAGGAAATCTGAGTCATTGGTCATGTTACTTTTATGCTTGTATGTGGGCAGACCGGGTTACAACAAAGCGGACCACAGGCCACACCCCCTATTATTTATTATATGGCAAACATATTACAGATGCATCCTGGTACACACTTGACTGGCACTCAATTAAAACAACTGAAGAATTACTCACGATCCAGGCAATTCAATTAGCTCACAGAGATGATGATATCAAGGAAGCATCTGAGGCTCTATTACAATCCTGGATTAAAAGCACCCAGAACTTTGCATTACATAATGAACACATGCTCATTGAAGGAAATTACCGGCCTGGCACTCTTATATTAGTCTTTAACTCCACATTAGTCACACAACAAGGCCGAAAGGAAGAAGTCTGGTGGATGGGTCCCTACTGTGTACAAAAACAAAATGACCATGGGTCCTAGTTAAATGAATTGGATGGTACTCCTATGAATGCCATATTTGCAGCTAACTGAATTAAGAAATATTATTCACATGCCCACATACCAAAAATGGATATTACAAATCATCATGATGAAACAGGAAATGAACTGTCAGCAGATGTATATGCAATCACAGCCACTGTTCCAAATCAGGAATTAATTGATAACAATGCTGGGATATCACGGGATTTTGAGTACTAGGAGTGACCCTGGGTGTCCTTCAGTCCGGAAAACCATTTACGGAATTATTTGTGGCCAACACAGCAGGCTACTAATGGTTGGGAATATTGGAGCAACAAACTTATTGAGTGGCATTGCCGGTTAATTGTCAGTGAAATCTCATCTTCAGATTCAGACATGTCATTGGGTACATCATGAGGTGTTATGGGAAATTAAAAATCAAAAAAAAAAAAACCCTAGATCCTCATCCCGAAGCCAAAGTCATATAAATGAGTCACCCGATGAGTCAACCTGAGTCACTAGATTAAAATCAAGATTCTCCAAGCCAAAACCCCAAAATGAGTTGAACGAATTCGGAAATTGCCAAAAGACCATGACTTGAACACAAGACACCTGGCTACCACACAGCACCCACACCAGCGATTTACCATCAAATAAATCAGTTCTTCAGTGTTTTGTTGACCCTTTGGCTCGAAAAACTCACTAAAAATCTCACCCCTCAGTGTCACAGCTGAATGACCAAAGGCGACACAAGTTTGATGCTATCAAAAGCTGCAACCCATGATGACTCACCTCAAAATCATCTCGCTGGATCCATCTCCTACTGCTAGAATGCCAGATACTTCTTCTCAGACCTGTATGAGGAATCCATAATGCCTTATAATGAAACGAATAATAACAATGGATTCTACACCCCCAATAGACACACACATTCCTTTCCTCGCCTATCAAAGAAATACTATGATGATTCTCCTGACTTCCCTTGTTACTTCT
The DNA here is from genome assembly GCA_014904985.1 of Hydnum rufescens UP504. Taxonomy (NCBI): domain Eukaryota; kingdom Fungi; phylum Basidiomycota; class Agaricomycetes; order Cantharellales; family Hydnaceae; genus Hydnum; species Hydnum rufescens. The sequence continues at coordinate 5,645 of MU129049.1, read as the reverse complement.
CTCAAACCCTCTCGAGTTATGTCCTTAGCGAAGCTCTCGATGAATGGGTCACAATGGTATGAAATAATGTCCAACAAGTACAATTCAGCTGACTGACAGTTTCAAAGACAGTCACAAAAATGATGGATCCTCGAAAAAGGGATTCATTCATTTGTGAGGACAAACCTATGCCCCTCTGCGACATGTTTGGCCAGGAAAAACCTCTCCACCATGATGCCCTACTAGACCATCACATTTCCAACGCTGAGGTTCCATCAAATTTTGCAAACTCGCTCGAATTATACGGCTCTTTTCCAGAATACAACTCCATTCCCTTCATGGTATAGAAGAAGGGTTGGGAGCTCCAATGACTGTCAAATCAAAATCTGGTTCAGCCAGTGTGTAGATAGGAGACTGTGTTTCTGTTTATTCAAATGGGTTGGTTCGCTTCAATGGTTGATCACTCTCTGCAAGATATGTATGTGTTTATTGGAGAATGGAATGTGATATGGACTAGCAATAGTCAATGATATATTGTAGATGCTTATAGGAAGGCTTATACATCGTATGGAATGCTTATAGAAAGGCTTATATGTGGGGATGCTTATAGGAAGGCTTATACGTGTTTGTGTTGCATTTGTTCATTTACTGATATTTGTATGTCCTTGTTTACGTCTTCCTAGTCAAAATGCGGATATCTGTGGGCTATAGAATGGTCAGTGCTTGGTTAGTTTTGTTAGTATGCTTCAATCTTCTTTCCTGATTCGTATTTCGTTATGCTTACTTTTTCCTTGGATGTCCAGCAACTCTAACCTTAGGTTCTGCAACTATCCTTGGCTTCAGTATTTCACGTAGATGGCTTCCAGTAGCTTGGTCTCAACAACCTTGAAGATGACTTAGCTCCAGATGGCTTTAGATAGACAGTTCTTTAGATTATAAGCAGAATGGTTGACAGTAGTAGACAGTGGTTGATTTCCAGAGTGAGGAGATGGGGGGGAACAAGAAAATCTGCTAGCTTATATACCTATCTGAAGGTGGCTGTGCATGGAGCAAGAACAAAAGAGTAATAAAGCTATGAGATCATAGTGATGTCATGGGGGAGTCATAGTGGAGTAGAACAAAAGAGTAATAAAGAAATGATGTCATAATGCAGTCATAGCTGAGTCATCCATAGAGTGTGATGTCATAGTGAAGTCATAGTGATGTCATTCATAAAGAGAACAAAAGGATTCATAAAGGGAATGATGTCACTAATTTGCTGAGCTTGTGGAGTGGTTGGAGCATGATGTCACTGGTCTTGTGATGTGTTTTGGGGCTCATGGGAAGCGAAATTAAGGGAAATCTCCGGGTTCTGGAGATTAATCTGAGCATAGTCCAGTGGTTAAGGTGTTTTTGTTACTGGTTAATAAAAGGAACAAGTGCATGGTGTGGGATTTGATGCAGAGACAGCAGTTACCATCCGTAATAGGCGTGCTTGGTACCATTCGATGCAGATTTTTAACAGATTTCCGGGCGCAGTGGTTCCGAGCAGATTGGATGCGAACTGACAGAGAAATTCGTTTTTTACTGATGGGTGTTGATTCTGATAGTAATATCGTTCTGTAGAGTTCAATTTTGATCTGGTCTTTGCGTGCTCAGTACCATTGGATGCGGATTTTTATATCTTTCTAGGCACAGTTGTTCCGAGAGGATTGAATGCAAACTGACAGAGGTATTCGTTTTTTTTACTGGAAATCCTGGATTTTAATAGTAAAATTGGCCTGGAGAGTGCAATTTTGGTCCATTCAACTGGTGTTTGGTACCGTTTGAAAGGTGTGAATCATAGCTTTCTAAGCGCTATATGGGCATACTTCTCTGATCAAAACTGACGGAGTTATAAAATGAATTTGGTTTCTGTGCATAGCCGTAATTAATTTCATAATCAGTCATGTGATTGTCCAATGGCTGGAAGTAGTGTAATTTCGCATTTTCTGATACTGGATGTTTTTATCTTCCACAATGGTTCCTCAATGTCTACCTCCTCCTCCCACACCTACTCTTCTCCTCCCTCCCACTCCTCTCCTTCTTCCTTCCTCTCCCTTCGGATTTCAAAGGGGACACAAAAAGAACAAGACCCATAAGAAGTCAAATCTGAAGGCTAAACTGAACACATATTGCACATATCCAGCCTTGCATCAAGCAATTGAGGCTCATGAAAGCAACCACCATGAGAATATCAAGTCGATCCACATGAGCTATTATGACAAATGCGAGACTGATCTCAGCGACCTCATGAAAATCCTGGAACTGTTGCACCGCACACTCAACTCATGAGAATTCGAAATCATGTCTATAAACAAGGCAGCCGCAGCGCTTGTGTGTTCATCCAAATCCTTGGATGTGGAGCGTCGCAAACTCAGCAAAAAGGAGGTCGATATTGGTCGATGTCACCAGGACTCACTTGAGCTGTACACTCAATCATCGGCTAACCTTTGCTGCTCTCAATCCGAGAAGTTCTCTCGTATCTTTACACTCACCACTGATATTGTTTCTCAGGAGGAAGATAACATGAATCCTTTCCTTGCCTTTCAACTTCATTGTCAATTTTCCCCTCACCTCATAAACCTCACCTGAGCCATCATAATGCCACACATGACCATGTCCACCTTTTCTCCCAGTATGGATTCCATTGGTTATTATCGCAATATTGTTCAGGATCTCCAACTCAAGCTTTTTGAAAGCAAATGGACCCAGTTGAAGGGTGAAAGAAACAAGTATGAATTCACCGATTTACCATGGACTCTGCCATCGTCGCCCGACTGCGAATTCGTCAAATTTGACTCGAATGAGGACAATGGATGGTGACCTTGCCAAATTCCTTTCCCAATGTTTACTCATCCTTTCTCGAGCCCCCCCCCGATGTTTCCTTCCCTCCTTCCTTTCCCAATGTTGGTTTGTCCTTTCCCAAGTCCCCCATTGTTTCCTTCTCTCTTCCTTTCTTTCTTTCATGAATTCCACTTGTCTTCTATTTTGTCAACACCTCACGAACTTTCTCAAATCTCGCTGATTTCATGAGCCTCTTCTCTTGTCTGTGAAATTTCCTTCTTCCTTCTTTTTTTCAGAAATGTGTCTCGAATACTGAGTACAACCCTTTTGGTTGTGTTCCCCTGTGAATAAATATCAAAATATCTATAAAGAAAACTCGGAATCAGGAAGAGACTTATGTAAGGCGAAACACAAGTAGTTCTGTTAAAACCATTTTTTCTTGGGGCTTCTCAGGACCACCTTGCAAACACATCCTCTGTTCTTTCAATCATGCAAAAATCTCCTTGTCTCTGGAGATGACTCTTGTGAAGCTTCGCAAGTTCTCATCATCTTGCTCAAAACAGTGACTATCCCAGCCCTCCTATTTCTTTCCTCGGCCCTACATTGACACCTTGCGAGTTCCCGCACCTCATGTCAACGTTCTGTGAGTTCCTTGGCCTTGTGTCAATGTTCTGCGAGTTCCTTGGCCTCATGTCAACGTTCTGCAAGTTCCCGCACCTCATGTCAATGCCCTGCAAGTTCCTGCACCTCGTATCAACGCCTTGCGAGTTTCTCAGCCCCATGTGAACATATTCCAAGTCCCTCTCAAGTCTCCCTCGATTCCTGTGAGGTATTTCAAGTCCCATTCAACTTCCCACATCTCTCTCACAACTTATTTCAATTCTCGCAACATTTCTCAAATCCTTCTCAACTCCTGTGACATTTTTCAAGTCCCTCTCACCTTTTGTGACATATCTTTGAGTCCCTCTCGAGTCTCCCTTGATTCCCACGAGGTATTTTGAGTCCCATTCAACTTCCCACATCTCTCTCACAACTTATTTCAATTCTCGCAACATTTCTCAAGTCCTTCTCAACTCCTGCGACATTTCTCAAGTCCTTCTCACCTTTCATGACATATATTCGAGTCCCTCCCAATTCTCGCAACATTTCTTGAGTCCCTCTCGCCTTCCGCAACATTTTCTAAGTCCCTCTCAATTCCCGCAACATTTTTCGAGTCCTTCTCACCTTTCATGACATATATTCAAGTCCCTCTCAATTCCCACAACTTTACTCGAGTCTCCCTCGATTTTCTCGACTTCCGCCAAGTAATCTCTCCACCTGGCCAAAACCCTTTCAATCTATCACCCTCCCCTTCTATCTTCCCATACCACCTTCTGTCAAGACCAGTTAAAAACTTTGAATTGTAACTATTCATACGTGACTTAGAAAAATAAAGTACCTTTGAAAAAAAAAAAAAAAAAAAAAAAATGAAATGAACAAAAGCCAACAAGCAAAACCAAAGTGCTGCCCTAGAATCCCTAAGCCTGTACCCTAGAATCCCTAAATAAGGAACTCCCAAAAAAATCAGTCAAATTAAGGACTCAGAGAGGTATAAAAAACAGAGGAAAATGGCCATGGCCAGACATACCTTGAATCCCACACTACTCGTAAGCCAAGAACGAATATTGATGAGCGGATTCTAAAAATCCTTCCCAAATTAGGCAAATGTCCAATGAATTCAATTTGCTTGAAGTTCCCCATGCGGTTCACATTGACATGGGCATGTATACAACTGATCGAAATTCGCCCTTCCTTTCTATTCAACTAGGCAATTTTGGCACAGTTTACCCAGACAAAAACGATCCCATGGTTTATTTCTTCGCCTGAATTGATGGAATTCGTTATCGCAACATGCATCCAGACAGCCCTATGTTTTTGGCTGAGATTGTTCTGGGTCTTACTGTGTTTGGAGGGATCGATCCAACTCAATGTCCCCACCCCTTCTTTTCATGTGACTTTTCGCCCCCTCCCAGTTAAAAGAATATCATGTGTTTCTGACCCTGAAAGCCAAGTCAAATCTGGGAATTGAAAATTGAATCACCACAAATCAATTGCAAAATGCCTTGTGATCAAATGCACCCTGGAATTAAAACTACAAGTGATTGCCAAGGCTCAGGTGTCTAATTAAGTCCCCATCCCAAGAAATTAAATGCCAACTTCCAGAAAGCGATTTAAGGAACACTGAATTATGTAGAATTCCCCAAGATCATTCTATTATCACTCATCATGTCTGCAATTAAATTCTCGTATCCCGAAGGACGTTACCCGCACTATGAATATCCCAATGATGTATTTGATCTGTCCCATCAATTCATCGAGCGAAAGGGGTTTGGCGAAGTCATTTTCCGCCTTGGAGTGGAGAATGCAAGTGGATTGATGGTGGCATATATTCCCAGAGGTGTTCCATTCATTTTCCAGGCATATATTGAATCTGTGGACAAAATACAACTTTGCCTTCATTACGATCCTACTTCCCATCAGTTACCAACATGTTGATTGTTCATTTGGGAATGTTCTCCTATCATCGATCTTGGAGCCCAAGCATTTCCCATTCCCACCCATCTCTCCCTTCATGTCTCTCATTTATTCCATCACAAACCCACTCCACTGGAGATCTGTCAGACGTTCTATGTGTAATTTCCTTCATCATCTCTAATTCAAAAGGATCTGGAACCTAGACAGCTGTTCTTTCTTTTCAAATGAGATTTGTATGCTAAAAATGGAATGAAGGCAAAGGATTTGATTTGAATTTGAAAACAATTCACAAGGGAATGACAGCTGTCAGAAGTAAAACGAATAAGGAAATCATGTCAAACTCAGGA
>MU129048.1:96083-148257 GCA_014904985.1 Hydnum rufescens UP504 | reverse complement strand
TTATACTTCTTCAACTACACAGGCAGTGTAAGTGTTCGACCGACTCGACACTGGCAGATTGCCGAATAGCATTGCAACTGTATAGGAATAAACTTTAACCATTATGGGTATTAACTTTACTTTATTATGAATACACAAAAGGAAAAGAACGTGGAGAAGGCGAAAAATTATGAGGCCAAGGACTCAGGTGGTGGAGTATTCGGGGGCTCAAGGTTCAAATCCAATTTGATATGCCAAAACAGGAGGAGACTTTGCAAATCCAAAGGATTCATCTGGAAGTAGATTGGAGTGCCCAAGTGGTGCTGTGACCTCATTTACCAACGACAGATCCGACGAATAATGGCATCAACAGGTCCTGAGGTAGGCCACATCATTGACACCAAACCCAACACTCACACATGGATTTTGCTTTGGTGACCATGTTGCCTTCCCTGGTGTTTGTGTGGGGCATGTCTACGCAGAGAAATTTCTTCATCCATTCCAGTGTGCACCTTGAATGGATAGAGATTTGCTGATAGAATATCAGTACACAGACATTCTAGATTGGGGCATTTTCGTGTGGAACCCGTGTTGTTCAATGGGATGTTTAAAGCGAATTGACTACTCGCGTCACCAAACAATTCCTCGCTGGAACGATCCTTGCGATGGGGGAGTATATCCTTGTTATAATTGATTTTGTTCACAGGGCCATTGATGATGTTGCCAAAATTGGTGGAAGGGTGACCTTTCCATGAGCCGCACGTGACTTAATGGAATGAGCAATGGAAAGACATCGCATAGAGTATTAGATGGAGGCAACCTCTATTGAGAAGGGAAAGTCCAGCATGCTCCCATACTGTCATAGTTAGGACTAGAATGTCTGCCACGGTCCAAGATGCGATCTCATCGAACCTTAAAATCTTTTCTTAATGGCACCAGATGGATATCCGACGCATTCATGGTTAGAACTCATCCTAAATGTCAGGGCAGAAAAAACAAGCATGATCCTTCTCGTCCATTAGTGCGGCGTGTGCGTGGCTCATTTCGACATCCCTCCAAGATTGACTGGAGGAACATGCCACAAATATTCTCTGACGTCCAAAGGTCATAGTGGAGGCCATTGATTCAGTTGACATGAGTTAGCCCAAATAAGGTCTGCGAATATATATTCGCTTCACGTAAGCCTGGAGATTGAGTGAGTTTCTGTGACACCATGCGTCATCTGTGTGACTTCCAAGCACTGACAATTGACTCAGTTCTTAATCCATGCATCAGAGTCTATATTTCGGATCAGGCTTTAGGGCACTCTCCTCTACCCAGATGGACAGAGAGTCTTGAATGGATTTAAGGACAAGGTTCGCACGAGTCCATGGATTACTGTCTAGCGTTGCATTGCAGCTCCATTTCTCCCCATGCCCAAGTAGTTGACTTCCCTTTTCAGAGATGTTATAGCAGCATATCCGTACTGCAATGCCTTCAACCACTCTACAGATGGCAGGGACTCCATCTTTGATAACCATCGAATGCCTCATATATCGAAACTACCAGGCACTCTTGTTATGCTCACTCGCGCCTCTTTCATTTTTGGTTGAATAAGCCACGCGTAATGAAGACTGTGCTTACAAATCACCTGTGATGTTAATGCGTTATTAGAATATGGAACCCAATCGCATATGCACGTGGTGTTATGTTTATAAGTGTTGCTCACTTTTTTCTGGTGACTAGGCCGCCTTATGTCCTGACACACAGGTTATAAGCTACACTACTTTTTTTTACTCTTGCTGGATACTAGATCCGCTGCGCGCAATCGGCCTGCACCTTATACCTGGGAGGAACGGATTTTAAAGGCTTCTGACCAATGGCACACTGGGATCACTGCCGTACCTTGTCTGAGGTCTTAAGGACACTTTGGGCAACACCGACTGACACAGATGCATTTCAAGACTCGCAGGCAGGTTCACATGACAAGTTGCCTTCTAGACAGCAATCAAAAACCAAATTGATGGGGCTCATCAAAACGTGCTAAAATTCATGCTCCAAGAATGTTAGTACATCTTCATCTTCACCAAAAATTGGGAAGATCCTGGATTGGAAGCGATGCAGGCTACCAACCCAGAATGATGATGAAAACACACCTACTTAACATATTGGGTGTAACTGAATGGAGGCACTAGGGGAATTGTGCATTGAGTTTTATTAACATGAATGGGGCGCGCGGAACGAGAGCGGTTCGGTGCCCACTCGAATAGGAGACAATCCAGCGTGGCCCAAGAGTACTTAGAGTGACTGGCCATCTATAGGGTACATGCTGTTGTATCAGGCGTTTAAGTGATCCAAAAACTCGGCCACCTGTCGCGTCTGAGTCAACAGGATCAGCGCGTCCGCGTACCACCTTGCTCTATGATAATTCCCCTGCCCTTAGAACTTCTCCTGCCTCTCTACGGGCAGTATAAGTTTGCTGGTCTGCGCCTCTCTCCTCTTCTTTACAATGGCAGGTCTGAAACGCCCTCTCAAATAGTCTGCCACGAAAATGATGCTCCAGATCGACACTTTGCTTATCCCTTAATGGCGTGGTCTAGTATGCCTCATTGGACCTAATCATAATCGTATGATCAGAGCAGGGCTGCTCTTGCCTTTTCGTGTGGATGGGACCCTTGATATCATTATTGGATCTCTCGTAAACGCTGGGCAGGAGCTGTTTACGCCTTTGTGATAGCCCTCCTGGCTCAGATAACAGGAGGTCTCATCTTATTTTGACAATGCCTTTGTGCGCAGTGGCGCCTGAGAGGCTAATTGGGGTATGGAATGTCAAACGCGTGATTATCACAGAGAGAACTGCATATTGTTGACGCGGGATTGTTTCGAGTCGAGTGGCCGAATGTTTGATGTGAGAATTTGACAGTGATAACAAATGTAAGGTCCGAATGGCGCTTCAACTCAAAATTGCGGATGTGGTAGCAAGATGGAAGTTGGAGGCAATACAGAATTAATAGAAGGATCTAAGGGGAGAAGTTTGGAAGATCAGGTCATTAATCTATCTACTATCTATAGAAAGGGCTGCAGTGAGAGAAATATTTGGGGATATATAGAGTTGTGACCAAGGGTCCTTCTAGTGATTCTACTTCGCAGAGGATCGCCAAAGGTTGGAGTCTGATCTTAGGTGTTGTGTTGTAGGGATATATTTCGGTGGTGCGATCCAAAGATATCGGCTGAGGCGAAGACGCAGAGATGCTCCACAAGCAGTGATGTCCACAAGTGGGCGAAATATGGCAAGTAATTGGGGGGATTGCTGGGAATGGAGAAGGAATGGTGGGACATGAGGAACAGTGAGACCAAATTGTCGACACGTTGAGAGTGGGGGCATTAAAAAAGCTGTTGGTTTCAGTGGGGAGGATGAAATAACAATGCAACTGATACACGCTTGGATAGGCAGGCAGCCCCCCTTCCCTGGGAACCAATGGAGGGCGTGGGAGGATGGAGTAGTGAGATGAGGAATGGATTGGATGCTTTGTAAATAGGCTTGAAGATGCAAATGAAATGGGCGGAGGTGCCAACAAGCTCGAGAGTGGAGGTGAACAAACAGTGAGTATTGTTGAGCAAAGATATTGGAGGGGCAACAAGACAAGAATGGGGTGATGGTGGAGGAGTAGGGAGAGAGGGCCAGAGAAAAGGGGTGATGAGAGAAAACAGCAGGCGCAATGTGTAGAAATGATCAAGAGCTTGAGAAAGAGTGGGGTGGTGTTGAAGAAGGCTGTGGATGCGAGGTTTTGCGTGGCATAGTGAATTCACCAAAACACAACTTGAACACCTAGCAGCTTGCTCCTCTCGGATGGAGCGGCGCAACCAGCATGAATGAGGACCAGGTGGGAGAAGCACGTGGCGTTGGAGATAGTGGGAGATGAGGGGCGGAACCATGCAAATTCGATTGCATCTTTCGTTACCAAATGGAGCGATTGAAAATAAATGCAGAACTAAACGTAACTGACAATCCTCCACAGCTGCCTGACGGTTCCTCGCAAACTGGGCCTTATTGGAAGCCCTAATTGTGGTCTCATCTCCACGGTGCTGTTGGTAGTGTCGCGGGAAGGTGATTCGTAAATGGGGATAGGCGGATGGGTCTCTTGAATGTCAAGGGCCATTGTCTGGCAGCTGAAGATTTGCCGGTCACACAGAATGGTGCCACACTCAGGCCTGTCGGCTGACCAAATGCGGGATGGGCTGGGGTGGACCTGGGACTGTCCCTTTGACAGTACAGGAATGTTGAAACAGCCAGCTCAACACCAGCAGTTGCTGCAGTCAAGGCGGGTGCCCATGTACACAGTTGGGTGCGCAATCTGCTAGGCATTATTGTAGGGTGATTCTTTGTAACATTGTGTTTTCTTCTTTATGTCCATCTACTATTTTGGTTGCAGCATTCTGTGATGCATATAATGGTATGGTTGGTGGGCCTGGTTACTCACTATCTTGTGACGCGCCACTATTCCCAATTTGGGTAGCGGGAATGAACACAGAAATTTGCATTCCTGGGGGCCGCCAAGACCATTCACATCATCGTTGATGGTGTGAATCAGGCATTCATTCATTCTGGGCTTCAGCATTAGGGGGGGCGTAGCTCTTCAACTGGTACTGGTCAAGCAGGAACAAAGATTCTTATTGATTCTCATCACTAGCCATGTAAGGGGTGCTGCGGGGGTTATGGTACATTACATAGGGCATCTCGCCACTTCGGGGTTCTCAATGGTGTGGACCATGCCCCCAAAGCAGTTTACACCTTGCATGGTGATTTGTGCTGACAATGACCAGTTTGGTTCATTCCAGGGTGTGTGACTGTTGTGACTGAATGTTTTGGTCATTAGGTGGTATTAGGGCTCCAGACCTTCTTCCTCAGGTCTTTCCCCAATGTCTATTTAAATAATGTACAGGCATGTACTTGCCGGTGGCTATCTTGATACTTCAACTTGGCCATGGGGGCAGGAAATATTTTAAATGGGGTTGTGAAGTATGTGATAATATTTTAGAAGATGTCGAGGCCGAACTGGCAGTATTCAAGGCTCACTGGAGTGGGTGAGAAATGGCTTATTATATTTTCTCAGGACAAATGGAGTGGCAGTGCCTCCACTCTGAGACCATCTTAACATGATTCCAGGAGGCTGAGTACTTCGGCATTGGGAGCAGCTTTCACTATGCCTATCACAACCACGGTCTCTCTCGTCCTTTCTCCACCAAATGTTGTATCAGGCTCTAGAGGTTACAGGTCTGGGCAGATCATACATATAGGGGATAGGGTTTCCACCTTGGCGCGGGATCATTAGTTGTCACAGGATATATCCTCAATGAGTCCAAGCCCTGTCACATTGGTCAGGCACTCGAAGTCCATGAACTGACTTTCAGATATATGGGAGGTCACATATTAAAGCACCCTGGATCTGTGTGCCTGGTGTGAATTTTAGGAATCCCCAATAGCTCGTTACGCTCACTCTGCGCTTCTGATGTTCTTTGGAGCTGTCTCAATATTTCAAATATTGAGCATCAAAGAACATCCAGAAATCCAGTGTAAGAGTTATTGGGGGATTTCCTAATGCATAGAGGCACTTTCAAGAGTTCCAGGGGTGCGATTTAATAGTTGGTGACCGGGTCCCACGGTATATCTGAGGCAAGTCAGCTCACGTGGCAAATCGGGATTGTGTGAGCGTGTGACGGTGGTTGAGATTCTCAATTGAGGAGATAGTAATGGTTACGATGGGGAGGGGTAACTTGCTGAGAGGTGGAGGGCGGGGGGGTATCACCTCCAATTGGAGGTATCCAGGATTGTATAGAGCCTAGATCACAAACATTTTGTTGTGGAGGAGATGCGGAACCAAACCCTGGTCTGTGGGAATAGCATAGTGAATCTGCTCCAATGCCTGGTTTCAGGCCTTGCTGGGAATCATGTATATTCAGAATTGGTCTCCCAGAGTGGAGCTTTGCAATGCCACTCCATTGTTCTCTGGAGATAGGGTTAGAGATAGAGATCTCCATATTCTCGCTGTGCAACCACTGGCGGAGTGGGCCGGTTGGACTACTGCCCAGTTCGGCATTCACTCCTCCGATGTCACGTGGAGTCAATCAACGAACTGAAGGTACGCGTTCGATTCCTTGGTCGGAATAGGGCAACTCACTAAGATAGCGATTGAACAAGTTCTAGCGTGCAGGCTACTTCTTGGCGGAACTAAGTTCTCACACTTTAATACACATATTTTCGTCTATTTCCAAGGTGTCGGTTCCTGAGGAGGGGATGTCGGCATGCGAGGGGGTGTAGGCATGCGGGGATGTGGTGTTGGTATGTGAGGAGGGGGTGTAGACTCACGATGGGGCGTAGGAATGCGAGGTGGTGTCAGTGTGCTGAGGTGGAGGTGGAGGTGCGCTAGGAGGGGGTATCAGGACACGAAGGGGAGATCTCGAAGGGGGATGATGGGACAAGGCAGCCTGATGAGTGCTTGGATGTGCACTCGCCAAGCCTGAGCTAGTGCTAGCTCCAAGAGTCTCATCAACATCCCAACCATAACGCCTTGCTCGTGCCGAAGCTTCTTCTCCTTCCTGAATCGCATTCACTTGTGCATTGTGAGGATCCCTCCATTCTATAATGAGGCATGCATCAAAAGGGCTGAGAGATTTTGCCTTTTTGCCCTGGGCAGCTGCCCGCCGACACTTTATATCGAGTAGAGCCTCCTCGTCACCATTATGGCTCGCTTCATCAACTGGTGAGCCACCTCTTGCATCATATTGGCAGCTTCCTTCACTTTCCTCTTCTTTGCAGTTGCAATGACAACCCATTGATCGTACTCTGCATCTGTCTCACCTCTTATAGGCTGAACATGTACGGGCGAATTGGAACCTGAACTTTCATCCTCAGGATCCGAATCCCATGAGCTTTCCGAGAATATCTCCGTCCCTGTCACAGGATGATCCCCAGAAGCACGAACTGGAGTAAAAGGACCATAGCTGAAGGTACTCTTCAGGTGATACATCATAGATGGATTAGGAGTTAGAGAACCAGTCCCAAGAATTGGAGAATCATTCCCGATAATGTAGTGCAGGACTATATCTTCCATGGGTTCATCAGGAAGGACTCCAGGATAATGACGAGGGGCGATGATCCAAGGATCAGGACAGTCATGCTCCATGAGGAGCTGGACATAAATGTTGTGAGCGACCATCTTCCTTTTGGCTTCATCTGGGATGCCACCAGACTGATTGCCATCAGGAGAATTGTGACGAAGGCCATGCATAAGCTTAACATCTATGCCACGCTGTCCGAGCCAGATACCCCACACAGGGACTCCATGATGGAGGTCTTGGAGCCAAGGACCTTCCGTTGAATGGACATACATGGCACCCATTAGATCATCATCCACACCAAAATAAGCACGGGGGTCTGAATTTTCAGAGACCATGCAATCGATACACCAGTGCATCATCATATGTGCAAAGGTGCCATATTCGTATGCAACCCGAATGTAATCCATAATGAGCCCATGCAACGCATCGAAATCCTTGTAAGTGTATGATAGCAAATCAACGTCGAAAAAAGAGGCATTGCGGATGATTTCCGGTCGAATGGGAAGGATCACATTACTCAGAGCACCCTGGAGTCCTACAGCTTGACCAGCCGAACACCACTTTCTAAAGTGATCATATCAAGCGGAGACAAAGATCTCTAAGTGTCACCGATACTGGTTAACTAGCTTGACACCAACATTGGGAACCCGTACAATATCTGCTTCAGCTGGGGGGGAGGGGTCGGAAGGTTGACATGAGATGTAAGCGAGATACGGCATCTGGGTTGAATACAACATCGGCGACTGCGTAAAATTGAAGATGGGGGCCATACACGCGTCCTTGTGGGTAGATATGTAATGGCAAGAATAAAAAGCCTGTTCCCTGCTGTAAAGTTCAGGGGTGAAGTCGAGTGGGCACTGTAATGAGAGCTGGAAGGGTCAGTGGCTATTTGTGAACATGACCGCCCACTCCACCCGTGTGATGGCGGAATGTAAAGAATCATCATCATGCCCATCATCATGTGGAATGCCCTGCACAGAGCCAAAATCTGTTTGTAAGTCAGAAAATTTCATCGTCGAGCATAACATGTTCTACCCAAACTCACTGTTCTTTGAATGGTTGGACCATGCCACATAATCCGGAGTATCCATGTGCGCATTAGAGAACTCCGGCGCATCTCCCAAATTCCCTAGGGAGTCGATCCATGTTACAGGCTTGAGCTTGGTGGGGCCCTCACCCACCACTGCACCGGAGGTGGCAGCAAGTGAGGATGCACCAGCCAGAAATGTCGGATCGCCAGCAAAAACACCCCTTGCCGTGTGACCAATGGAAACAGGTGCGCTGTGGGATGAAGAGGCAGCCACAGGGGACATGACATATGACTTGAGATATTTGGATCTGCAGAATCTCCTGCCCTCTCTCATCGAAGTATGTACATCTCACATGGATCTCCTGCTCTCACTTCACATTTGACTCACTTTATCTTTGCACTTTGGCTGTTTCTCCCCATTGATGAAGGAGGTTTAGGGCTCCTGGTACATCCTTGCATGCTTATTACTGAGATTAAAAATGCCACTGACACAGATAACAGCTATCCCAAATAGCAGCTATCATCAGCCATTGGGTTTTTGACCTCAACCCCCAGTCATTCAATGGTCCCAGTCAGTTAATGTTTGATCCTTCAAGTCAGTCTTTTGGCTCTGGTGGAACTGTGACTTTCGACTCTCATCCTCCCCTCGACAATCGTCATGCGGACGAGAGGCCCCGCAATAATTTCCACCTGCAACAGCACCTCCATTACCCATCTCCATGCTGCCTGCGTCTCATGTTTTTTCACCCCTTCACAACACCCGCTCACGCACATGATCCCCTTGGTGCTGCAGCAGCCTTTCATGCAACAGCAGTGGCCACAATCTTGCCATCAACCACTACCACCAATGATCACCCCATCTCCCTGTCAAATCCCCACGTCCCGATGTCATTCATATGATCAAATGATTGACCCGTCCTGTATCTATGCTCACTGCCCTACCCCAGCTCTCAGCAGCAGTTCCACCACATCCGATTCTTCCGCTTCTCCCTCGCCCACAAGATCGTCTTTTTCTCCCAATGTTCCCTTTGCCTACTCCCAGCCATCTCCAGAAAGCACTGACAAGCCTACCATGTCCTCTGTCGATATTTCAGGCCAGTCTTCTCTCACCAGCACACCCCTCCCAATGCCTCCTCCAACGGTGCAACAGATCATGACATCCTCCGAACCTGACAGTGGCCTCACCCGTTCTACCTGACCGCATCCCTCTACGAACCCTGGGACCCAAAAACTACCCTGCTCAACCAAGTCGCACCCATCAAGTTCTTCCTCTGAAGCTAGGTCGACCCCAGCATCGAAAACAAGGCATGTAATGCCTTTGATAAATCACACTGGTCAACCAACTCTAGCCTGCTTTTTCTGTCGACAATGCAAGATTGCCTGTCCTCTGCCCCTGACACAGAAGACCTTTCTTGTGAGTAAGTACTCTTCCTCTACTGGCCACTAGTATCAATCCATTAATTTTGCAACTCTTTGTAGACAATGCATGAGTCGCAATCAATCGCGCATGTATCTTACGCACACTCATCATGATCTTCCAAAAGACAAACCTGTGAAGAAATTTATGGATGAGGACATCCATAACATGGGCCAAGGACCCTCCCCACTGCCTTTTATAAGTTTTCACGACGCGTGCCCAGTTCGCAGTATGATGGTTTCACAAGCTGCTCTAGAGAAACTGACTACTGGGCTCATTGTTATACATGTCATAATTGTACACAATTTCAGGAAATACATACACCATTCATCATTTACGCCTTGACTTCTATCCTCTTTAAATGTATGAAAAACAGAAAAATGGCCAAACTGGGGGCAATGCTTCAAATAATTTAGACAATCCCCATATATCACCCCACCATCCCAACTGCATGAGTTGGGGATTGGTGCTTGTCGCCGCTACCAATTACATAATCAAGACCTGCGATGATGAAAAGAATGATGAAACAATACCAGAGGTGCGTCCTTGTACCATGTCTTCGGCACTTCGACAAGTTCTTTTAGTTTATCAGACATGGGAGTTCCTTATCAATTTTACAAAGTGACGTGGATCAGTGGCAATGGTCAAAGTCATTCTTGTAAGGTCTCATGTGGCAAGTCTGGTGATCACTGAATTAAAGTACCACGGCGGCATTTTTGGCGACAAACTATATGAGCTCTGACCCCACGTCAACTAAACATGGGTGTGGTCGGCCCCGTAAATATGACTCCCCAGATCTCAAAAGAGAGACCAAGAATGCCCAAAGAAGAGCACAATATGCACTATCATGAAGGTCTTTACTCAAATTATTATACTATTTAACTACATGGGTTAATTAAAGTACTACCAGAGGAAAGCTAAAAGGGATTCCCCAAGCACACACTGCTTTACATATTGGATACAATGATCTGAACAGCGACATGAACAATCACAAAATGAGCGATTCCAAAAAGATCGCTAATAGTGGAAAGGAAGATGGGGGTGGGGAGGATGGTGATGAGGATGACAGCGATGAGGATAACAGTGATGAGGACAGGGGCGAGGAAGATGAAGGCAAGGAAGTAGGTGTGGGGGACAATGACATGGAGGAGGGAAGTGTGGAGGTCCCATATTGCATGATCGACATAGGGGTCAGTCCATCTGGTACGATGGCAACTTCCTGAGGTGGAGGGCTGACCGGGAACTGGCAATACTCGAGGAAAAGTGGGCATCTGCGATGGGACTAGTCAACATGTTGGAAAGGCAGAACAAGGACCTTCAAGAGGAGGTAGCAGAGTTGAAAGCGAGATTGAGGATGTATTCATAGACTACATCATTCTTGCTCTTATGGACGAGCAGACCGATTACTCCACATTGGCGAATAAGGGCCCACCCAAAATGAATCCCTGCCAAGCACAGGTTGGCCTAGGACCTCAACTGAGTTGATAGCATCAGGCAGTTGACCTGGCTCGATGAAATCCAATGATGGAGATCCCTTCGTAGACTTTCCGATGTCAGCACTGGGCAAGCCAGCACTACCACTGGAGTTGCCTAGCCCCATAGTCATGTCACTGTCTGCATCTACCTGAGGCGGATTTGGCTTCCACTTTTTGAATGACAGTGTACCACCGCTGGTGTCAGTGGACTTTCGCTTGGCCCCAGCAAGGGAGGCCCAGAATGGATTGGGCCTTTGAACATCACAAACACGGTACCACAAGGAGGGCACACCCTTCACAAACTTGTTCTGATTCATGAAATCAAGGGGTAGGCCAACCTGCGGTTTTATTCTTGTGAGGGCTTCCACAAATAAGGGATGATCCTTATCAGTCACAGGGTTCGTGCTGTCAGAAGGTTCGCACCATATCATAGGGCATTTGATGAGACCTATGGTTGTGGCAGGAGTGAGCAACTTTTCCAAAACGAGAGAGGCTTATCTCATACCATTTCTTTGGAGGTCAGCATCACATGAAAGGGAGCAGTGAAATATACATGTGAAGGACGGCTGCAAACCACCCAAATCTTTGGCAATGATGTCAGAAAGCCAGTATCGCCCAGTCTTTGAGTTTTTCTCTGCCAACTCCACTACATAGATAGAAGACTTAATGAATGTCACTGAATGAGCTGGAACGAGCAAAGCCAGACATAGAACTAACCGTTTGGTGCCACCAAACTGCCCTAACGGGCATCTTAATGATGCAACAAAATGCTATCAAATGCCAGACACAGTGGCGCCATAAGGCATCATAGGTTCCACAAGAGACAGCATGGAGACTAATGCCAGGAATTGAGTCAATGAGGGCATACTGCCTTTTCATTTCCATGTCAGCATCCATCATCGCCAAAGTGTCGGAAGATGCAATTGTCAAAGGTAAACTAAGACACCACAAATTCGCGCAAGAAGTTGGCAAATATAAATGATCTAAATGGGCAAATATTAGTAGAAGTCATATTTTGAAGGGCATAAATCATCCAGGTGTTGTGCCCTACTCTACGCTGCACATACCGTCTAGGTATGGAAGGGGAAAGCGGAAGCAAATGTTGGAAGCTGGCTCGAACCGACTTCAAGGACAAACAACTTGTGACTGCACTGTCTCCCGATCCACTGTGCTGTTCCACGTCCCTTTTTTTGAACTGTGAAGGCATGCATTCAGCCTGCCTGTGCTGCACATGTTCTCGACGTTCCTGCCACATCCTGGACTGTATCCCTCTGTGGGTTCATTTAGTATTTTTTCCCTGTATCAATTGATTTATTTTCTCTTCTGAATTTAGCCTCCATTTTGTGCAAATTGCTGCACCCTTGCCAGTTTTGGACGAAGTGTGCATCACAAGCTTGCCTTTGATTGTGTGCTGTTGTCCTATTTGCTGCATACTGTTGAACCGTGAAGGCGTACATCCAGCCTGCCTGTGTTGTGTGTGTTCTCGACATTCCAGCTGCATCCTGAGTTTGTCCCTTGGTGAGTATATTTAGTATATTTTGTTGTTTCTTGTGATTAATTGTCTTGTCTCTATGCCCAATGCGTACAGATTATGATGAGTGTTTGTGAGGTCATGCAGCATGACCTCCACCATATACCCACTGGTTCGATTAGAATATTCATCATAAACTACATGTACCTCCACGAACACTCGATCTTCTCGCACTTGGGGCCTACAGAATGAACAACACGATGAAATGTTTACTTCGCCAGGGGGCAGCTCGTGTTCCCACTCCTCCTCTCACCACTTCCTCAGCACCTTCCTCATCGTCCCCAAGCAGTTCTTGTCTTAACCCCTCAATTCGAACAAAAAGACACAATCGCTCCAAATTCCCAACTGCCGAAGTTGTTGGTGCGGGTCTGAGTGGTGTGATAATGACTGAGTCAAGCTGGATTGGAGGATATCCTTCTGGTCCCGTCGTTCGGTCAACCTTCATTGAATCACGCCCATTGGATATCAACTTCAAGCCCAAGCTTGCGCCTGAGGTTCATATACATCTCAACCAGGATAAACGTTCTCGTCATGCCCGACGGAAGCATGCCCAAGCCCGGCACTGGGGAGATGAGGTGCTACCATCTTTGATTCAACCCTATATGAGCTTTCAACGGGGGCGAGACGTTGTCAGGGTTTGTCCCTCACTCCGGTCCACTCCAGTCCACTCCAATCCACTCCGGTCCACTCTGGCCCACTCCGGATCACTCTGGTCCTTGTCCACCCACCTCCAGTCCAGTTCTCCACTTAGTTCCTTCGCCCAAGTCCACTTTGCTTCCGGTTTGACTCCGATCCAACCCTATCTGGTTTCATTTCTCTTTCATTTCCCATTGCTTCCAGTTTGCCCCCTGGCCGAGTTCCTGTTCCTGTTCCTGTTCCCGTCCCCCTTGTAACCACCCACAGTTTAGTGATCACTCCCCCGTAGTATAGTCATCATGTATAAGTAGTCCGAGAGTGAAGTCCAGAGACCCCAGCTTTGGTCTCTCAGGATTTCCGCTGTTACTCCGGACTACAGACTACAGCTCCAAGTATTATCCAGTCGACTCCACGAGCTTAAGGACCGCTGTGCTCATTTCCGCCTAGTCCCTTCCGGGCTGCTGGACCACTCCTCCGACATCCCTAACCTCCTTATCTCATTCTTGCCTGGATTCTTGCGGACTTAGCCGGACTTACACCGGACTTAGCCGGAATTATTTGTGTTTACATTTGTTTGGTGCCCTCATCGCAGCGTGGCCCTGACAGACGTGGGGGACAAGGTGGACCCAGCACCATCACTATGCACCTGCAATGAAAAGCATTGTGTACTGAGGGTTGTGTGTGTCCACATGGAGTACCTGGAGCATGTTCAACTTGTCATCTGCAAACGCAATCCTGCCACAGCCCAGCTCGTATGTCGAGGATTGTTCCCCTGTGCACCTTTGTCCAGCCCATGCTGTAAATATTTTGCAACAAACACAGTAACTTACCTTGGAAGGGTTGCATCAATACCCGGTAACTTTGTTGCAACAAGCTACAGTAACCCCGTTTCATTAAACCTTTTGCATCCAGGCTATTATTATTATTCCAGTTAAATAATATATATTTTATAATATTAATATCCCTAAATGTGGTAATTAGATAGCCCAATAAGGAAGGGTGCATTAGATAATATCCCATAATAATCTTGGATAATATCCAGTTACATAATACACTGATTCCTATTGAAAAAAAAGCCTAAATGCGGAAATTAAATGAACTACATCCAAGAAAATTTTCCCCATCCAGCCCAATGGGGGCCCAGGACCAGGGGGTGGTGCCTGGGATGGATGGATGGACCCCTAGGGACCCTGATACAGTGAAAAAACCAGGCCCTGGGCCACTGGTTAGTGCCTGAAACAATGAGAACAGTAAAAACAGCACCGGAACCACCGGAAATTGCCGCAAAATAACCGCTAGGCGGACGTGTCTGAAATTTGGCACATGATTAGAGACTATTAGGACGCAAATCATATCAAAATTTCAGCCCAATCCATGCATCACTTATGGAGATATGGGCCAAACATGTTTGGACATTAAAAATTGATTTCCTCCCCCTATAAAATAGCTGGGGACTTGAAAATTTACACAGAGTATGAAGTCATTATAAAGTAATCATGTGCCAAAAATCAGCCCAATCCATGCACTTAAAGAGGGGGAACTGGGCAGGGAGGACCGGAACCACCGGAAGTTGCCGGAAAATAAGCACTGGGCGGACGTATCTGAAATTTGGCACCTGTTAGGAGGCCATTGGTACGCAAAGCATATCAAAATTCCAGCCCAATCCATGCATTACTTATGGAGATATGGGCCAAACAGGTTTTGACATTGAAAATTGATTTACTCCCCCTACAGTCAAGATATGAACTTGAAATTTTACACAGAGTATAGTCATATAATGGACTAAATGTATGCCAAAAGTCAGCCCGATCAGTTGAGTTTGAGACATTCAACTCCTTTGGCAGGCAGAAAAGAGGAACAACCCCACCATAAATGTGAATCACCCCACACTGGGCCCAAAATAGGTGGAATTCACCTGTAATATTATGATACAGACTATATCCAAAAATGGAATGAATTGGATGTGTGGAAGTGGCTGAAATTGAGGGGGAGGGGAAGGATAATCAAAAGTGAATTACACAAGATGTAGAGCAGTCATGGATCTGATATCAGGCCACTAGTGTAATATGTATATGGGGAGCTCATATACCAAATATCAGCCTAACCAGACTCCATTTAGGCATTGCTCCACATCATCCCCCCCTAACTCACAATTTCCTCCCCAGGGCCTTCCATCCATACCATTACCCTGAAAATTCACAGTTGGCTCATCCAAACACATTCATAACATCCCTCAAGATTTCAGATTTCTTACTGCAATGTCAGACCTTGCAGAATATTTTCAAGTTTCACTGTAATACACCCTCCAGTGGGGGCACTTCCAGACTTCCAATGACTCTGATTTTTTGTAGGCCACACCTGGTCACCATTTGAGGCTCAGGTGAAAAATTTCAGGCCATTCTAAGCACTTCTGGCATTGGTCACATGACCCAGATCTTCCCCTCCCCCTGCTTCACTCAGTGATCCAATTTGCATGGACTTTGTGGCCATTTGTAGTAGTAGTGGGTGACACCCCATGATTCCAATTTGAAGACATTCCATGGAATATTCATTGAGTTATTCAAGAAACATTCCAGATCAATTCAATTTGAGGTCAGAACCACAGTATTTCCGCTAAATACCATAGTTCTGACCTCAAATTGAATTGATCTGGAATGTTTCTTGAATAACTCAATGAATATTCCATGGAATGTCTTCAAATTGGAATCATGGGGTGTCACCCACTACTACTACAAATGGCCACAAAGTCCATGCAAATTGGATCACTGAGTGAAGCAGGGGGAGGGGAAGATCTGGGTCATGTGACCAATGCCAGAAGTGCTTAGAATGGCCTGAAATTTTTCACCTGAGCCTCAAATGGTGACCAGGTGTGGCCTACAAAAAATCAGAGTCATTGGAGGTCTGGAAGTGCCCCCACTGGAGGGTGTATTACAGTGAAACTTGAAAATATTCTGCAAGGTCTGACATTGCAGTAAGAAATCTGAAATCTTGAGGGATGTTATGAATGTGTTTGGATGAGCCAACTGTGAATTTTCAGGGTAATGGTATGGATGGAAGGCCCTGGGGAGGAAATTGTGAGTTAGGGGGGGATGATGTGGAGCAATGCCTAAATGGAGTCTGGTTAGGCTGATATTTGGTATATGAGCTCCCCATATACATATTACACTAGTGGCCTGATATCAGATCCATGACTGCTCTACATCTTGTGTAATTCACTTTTGATTATCCTTCCCCTCCCCCTCAATTTCAGCCACTTCCACACATCCAATTCATTCCATTTTTGGATATAGTCTGTATCATAATATTACAGGTGAATTCCACCTATTTTGGGCCCAGTGTGGGGTGATTCACATTTATGGTGGGGTTGTTCCTCTTTTCTGCCTGCCAAAGGAGTTGAATGTCTCAAACTCAACTGATCTGGCTGACTTTTGGCATACATTTAGTCCATTATATGACTATACTCTGTGTAAAATTTCAAGTTCATATCTTGACTGTAGGGGGAGTAAATCAATTTTCAATGTCAAAACCTGTTTGGCCCATATCTCCATAAGTAATGCATGGATTGGGCTGGAATTTTGATATGCTTTGCGTACCAATGGCCTCCTAACAGGTGCCAAATTTCAGATACGTCCGCCCAGTGCTTATTTTCCGGCAACTTCCGGTGGTTCCGGTCCTCCCTGCCCAGTTCCCCCTCTTTAAGTGCATGGATTGGGCTGATTTTTGGCACATGATTACTTTATAATGACTTCATACTCTGTGTAAATTTTCAAGTCCCCAGCTATTTTATAGGGGGAGGAAATCAATTTTTAATGTCCAAACATGTTTGGCCCATATCTCCATAAGTGATGCATGGATTGGGCTGAAATTTTGATATGATTTGCGTCCTAATAGTCTCTAATCATGTGCCAAATTTCAGACACGTCCGCCCAGCGGTTATTTTGCAGCAATTTCCGGTGGTTCCGGTGCTGTTTTTACTGTTCTCATTGTTTCAGGCACTAACCAGTGGCCCAGGGCCTGGTTTTTTCACTGTATCAGGGTCCCTAGGGGTCCATCCATCCATCCCAGGCACCACCCCCCGGTCCTGGGCCCCCATTGGGCTGGATGGGGAAAATTTTCTTGGATGTAGTTCATTTAATTTCCGCATTTAGGCTTTTTTTCAATAGGAATCAGTGTATTATGTAACTGGATACCATTTAGGAATCATTATATAATATTTTTAGCCCCCCCAACCCCAGTATGGATATTATCCTAAATAGGAAATGATTGGATGCAAATCCATTAAGAACCCAACTGAGCCATTGGCTGATATTCAAATGCCTGGGGGTTACCCCAGCTGATGCAACAGCTAACCTGATGCATCAAAAACATGGTAACAGTAACTTACCACAATTTTTGCAAAAAACTTGTGGTAAGTTACCATATCTGATGCAATAAGTCTACAGCATCAGGTGATGAGCGGGCATGGGCAGCCACCATGACGAAGTATCTCAAGGCTCGTGGCCATGAATTCACCACTGTGGACTCACTTTGTCAGCGATTTGCTAATGCTTTGTTGCACTATCAAGTCCTTGTCCATCTCGTCAATGCAGAGATGGCAAAAATCATAGATTCCTTTTGTGACCCCTCACTGGTGCCCTCAGTGTCATCAACTTCCTTGACATCACTGCCCTCTGGGGCCCCAACATCCCTTGGGTCCTCAGGGCCTTCAGTGCCCTCAATTTCTTCTCTACCTTCTGCGGCCCTGACATCAGCAGGACCCCCGACGTACCCAGTGCTAGATGAAATGATGCCAATACCTTTTCGAAACTACACTAACGTACACAATTCTGCAGGGCATGTGCAAGATGGGCCAAGCATTTATTTGCAATCCCAGTGTCCCCTTTGTTTTGGGGGAAGTCACACCAGTGGACTAGGTGTCAGCACCATAGCATGTATTGATGCCAACTTCCAAATCAAACGCAATTGTGACAAAGATCAGTGGAAGGGCTTTGAAGGTGAAACTGGAGCTAGAGACCCCGAGATCTTTTCGCCAAGAATGGTGGAGCTATCCCAAGTAGAGCTCGATATGATGGAAGCCCGTGTTAATGAGCTCCGACCAACAATGAAAACCCATGTCAACTCGGGGCAAAAACGAAAAGCAACTGAGATGACGGAGGATGATCGAGCTGTCCCAGGTGAAGATGATGCAGTGGAACCTGGGATGAATGTTCCAAACTCAGTTCTCGATACATGTGGCAACTCTTTCATTGCAGCAGATGGCGATCGCATTAAAGCTTCTACCCAGCAGTTTGATGATACCAGGCTCATGGCCTTACTGTGTCGCCATGACATTGCCCTTTACGTTGCCAACATGCGCACAGCTGGCAAGAAACAATTTTATGCATTTGCCCTCATCGTGGCTCTTTTCAAGGAGTTGCCAGAATGGTGGACTGTGGGATATTGTATGACATTGCATGTCAAATCCATCGAAGTCTCCTAAAATGGAACTTTATGCCTGAATGGCATAGTCGCATCATCTTTGGTGTCTCGGTCTTCCATGCGTATGGCCACCAATGGACGTGCCAGCTATGGTATCATCCTCGGAAGTCAGAGATCTGGGGGCCTTTCTGATGGTGAAGGCTGTGAGAGGTTTTGGAGTGAACTCTGAAGACTTATTCCCTCTCTAAGGGTTTACCTTATGGCCAAGGCTGTCATTGCATTTTTTTTGAAGGCAAATCCGGCTATGTGTAGCTACACTGATTCATTCAATACTTGCCATAGATGTAGCTACACTAAATAAATCAGGTAGCAACCATGTAGCTACACTATTTGAAGGACTCTATGAGGGTGTAGCTACATCACTACCCTGAGGCACACAACTGTAGCTCCACTAATAGTCTAATTCAAAAATGTAGCAACACTACCCCTGAGCTCCCGGGGGCTCCGCCCCCAGACCCCCGGTGGTGCTACACTTCAGGTTGTGTAGCTACACTTATTTATATGGAACATTCTGACTGTAGCTCCACAAAGGTACACATTCAGTCCTACCTTGTTAGGTTGACATCCGCACAGGACGAAGTCAACCTAAGGAGGTTGCCGAAATGGGGGGGCCTGAGGTGCCCTAGTTACGTGCCAAATTTCAGACTGAAGCACCTAATGGTTCAGGACTGGCAATCTCCACTATTTCCCACTGTGCTCACTGAGTTCAATACCTAAAAGGGGATAGATTGGCCTGATTTTTGGCATATGATTTCCTCATTATAGTGCCCCTCCCCATGTAAATTTCCAAGTCCATATTTTGTCTGTGGGGAGAGGAAATTGATTTTCAATGTTAAATCTTCCTTGTCTTATTACTCAATAACTGTGCATCAGAATTGGCTGAAATTATGATATTGTGTTTGCCCAAATATTATCTAATTATGTGCAAAATTTCAGAGCGAAGCGCCCACTGGTTCAGGTCTGGAAATTTCCAGTGTTGAGTCGTGGATTCAGCGGAGCCAGAAACTGCCGGTTCATTTCCTACTCGCGCGCAACAACAGAGGATGGCCCAGGACAAGCCACCACACCCCAGTATAGACTGGGGTGTGGTGATAAGGTATGTAAAGTATCAATATAGATACCTTTGTGCAAAAAGAGCAGCCTATGGCTGCTCTTTTTGCGTGACTTTTGATTTTTTTTACTAACGCAAGATCCCTCATTACAGTGTCCCCCCAGTCAACCCCTCTGCATGTCAACACCCCCCCAGCCACCTCCTCATCCTCCCCCCCTATGGTATGGGGTGAGTAGCACAAACAATGCCGGCCTAAGGGCCGGTGTTGTTTGTGTCACTTATCCAGTGTCATGGGAGTGGGGGGGGTGAAATTTACGCTGACCCATACGAACCCGCAACATCAAGCCCACCTCCACAGAAGATCTGGGGGTCCAGAACGAATGGCCCCACTACCTAAG
Source organism: Hydnum rufescens UP504 (assembly GCA_014904985.1). Lineage (NCBI taxonomy): Eukaryota > Fungi > Basidiomycota > Agaricomycetes > Cantharellales > Hydnaceae > Hydnum > Hydnum rufescens. Next base: position 128,164 of record MU129048.1, on the reverse strand, counting down.
CGGCAGGATGCTGTGGCCATAGAGCCATAGCGACTGCCGCTTAAAAAGCGGCCATTTGTTTTGGGCAACCAGTTGACCTTCTACCCAACCCCTCCCCCAGGCCTCCCTATCAGCCAGGACCAGGAAAACAGAGGGGGAAACCCCCAATACCGGTGCTTAGTGGCACCGGTATAAACCTGACTATAAGTCGGGAACCCCAAAGCCCATACACACCAAGCTTGGTGTGTGTGGGCTCCTATGTATCCTCTGCCCCCCCCCAGTTTGTCATTTGCGTGACTGGTGCCTCAAAGCACCAGTCACGGAGGGTTTTTTTTTTGATTGTTTTTTTTTTAATTCAAGTTTTGTAATAGTTACTGTACAAGTATAATAGGGATATATACATCCAGAATCCAACAGAAAACCAAGGAAAAGCAAGCCAAGGTGGCCTAGCAGGGACCCAAAAAAAAAGTGTGGAACGGAGTGTATGATGTGTGGACTTGGAAAAAAAAAACAGAGACCAGAACGAATGGTCTGTGGTCTCTGCGGTAGAGCTGAGAGCCAGGGAAGTTTTCATGGCCCCATGGTGCCTAAAAAAAGTTCTGGCATGGGCCCATGGGCCCCATGGGGCCTAAAATTTCCAGGGGTACTGTGGGCCTATGCTAGTCTCGTAGAGTATGTGGGCCCACACGGAAATCAGTCTATTAGACAGGCAATTCTGCCAGAAAAACATAGTCTACTTAGGTACAAAAATAGGGTTGCCTAAGGTGTAGTACACATAGTAAAAAGATATCTAGAGTCAAGGAATCACTCATCCTCACTGTCAGTGTCATTAGACTGACTACCTTCATCACTTGAGAGTCCCTGCTGATGGGTATAGTCAGCAGCAGCAAGGATTGCACTATCAGCAAGCACAAGTGGAGGTTCAAGTTCAAAATCCTCCTCATCATCTGAGCTGTCCACTTCAAAAACCAGGGAGACACCACCTGATTGTGAATTTGTGTGCCTTTGGGAACCCCTCAACTTGCCAGGCAGAGCCACATTCAAAGCATCAATAGCCTGACCCCACCTCTTCCCCAAATCACAGAGGGTTTGAATGTGTTCTTGAAGGAAGAACTTAAGATCATCATCTGGAATAATTTATACACAATTAGGGCCTCAGAAAGCTGGGAGGAAAACCATACAAACACACCTTGACATGCATTTGAAGCTGCCATCAATGCAGCAGATTTGTCTTTAAACCATTGCTGCAGCGAGTAGCTTTCTCGGTCACATAGATAAAGCTTGTTGTGACAATTTACCACCTCTTGCATGAGCTGGATGCCATTTCGGACATCCTCATCCCCAAGCCAAGGAGGAACAGTTCCATCAAACTCATCATCGGCGAGTCCAATATCCTGCCAGATATCATTGTTGACATCAAGGCCAAAAAGACCCTTCATATCGATAGGTGGAGGTATTATTGCATTCTTTGAGATCCACCCTGACCATGAAGCTTCATCATATTAAGTCACCATTTGTTATAGTCTGCAACAAGACTCTTGACAGAGCGATAGTGTCTCTTCAATGCTTTTGTTGTATGCTCCATAGTGTTATGGTCTAGGAGTATGAAGCAAAGTTGCTCATGAGTTTCAGAAAGCCTTCACTCGAAAGGAAATGATGTACCTACTGCCTTACTCCTGAAATCTCCTGTGAGATTATGAGTCTTGAAGTTCTTCTCACACACTTTCACAATAATATGGGCTTTAAGAGCCCACTTATTAAGCTGGTGTTCAAACCAAGCATGGCCCCTCATCTTCTTGAGCTTCTTGTATGATATTGGATCACCAAGTTGAAGGACAGCCGTTGTTGGAGGGATAAAATCCCATTACATACATACCTCATCTGGGCCCAATTACCTCCTCAAATGAATCCATATTCTTACATTTCTCTTGTATCCACACTTGTTATTCCTCTGGCTGTCAAATGGCATGGATTCACATCCCAAGATCCATGGTCCTTTTTACTTTTCCTCCACCCTATATACGAGACAATTATTTGTCCATCCTTGGCACTTCAACAGGCCATCCAATTTGTACTTATCTCCAAGCCAGTTCAACCAGGCTATAGCAATTCAACTTGCTTACTTTTGTCCATCTATTGTATCACCATCAGCATATCCAATTGCCTAAAGGGCAGTATTTGACCTTGTATTACGTAACACGACTCCCACTTTGACTCGCGGACTTGTCACATGTTGAATAGGGGCTATTCCAATACTCTCAAGGAGTATTTTGCAAATATCTCCACCAATTTCAATCAGATCGACTCGGCAAGACAGCGCCAGAAAGCTACGATTAATACCTGTCTAACGGTACCACACACATGTTTATCGGATGAGAACTGCATCCTCCAGGTCGATTTTACCTCATGTTCCACACTATTCTTCAGTATTTCACAAATAACTCCATCAGTTTTGATCCGATTCGTTTGAAACGACCACCCCTGGAAAGACGCTGAAAATTCTCATCGAACAGTACCAAGGGAAAAACGAGCGGATAAGAACTAGGCGTTCTGTAATTTAGTCTCCCCATGGCTCATTTCACTTTTACCTCCGCTTTTCTGATTACTAAAGGAAATTATGGTTCCGGCACCCTATGTCCGATGGAGGGTACATCTAGGGTGACCAGTTCCACCTTTCCCCAAGGGATTTTGTTCAGTAGGAGAGGAGGAATACCTTGGTTAAGCCATATTCCCCTATTCTGACTTGTTAATTGAATATCTCCTTCAGTTTTGAAGCTTTTGACTTTATTTCTTTTTCATCATTTTCGCCTTAATCCCACCTTTCCGCCGGTTACCATAGCATTTTTCTGTGATGTATATTAAGTGCAGGAGATGCGAATTTCTATTGTCTTTCTCCCCATCCCCAGTTGAAAAGCTAGTTGAACTGCTGCTGGTGTTAGGGTAAATTGCACATCTCAAACCCAACTTATCACACTTTTGATAGGCTCTCAAGAGGAGGACCTAGGGTGTGATTCCCTTATTTAACAACCCCTTCATTTATTGTCTGGATAGGCTCCATCTATACAGGACAATTCTACCCATCCAAAGACCCTTCTTTCCCTCGGACCCTAATGTTCAGATTGGCCCTGTGATCCCCATTCTTTGTCCTCGTTTCCATTTCGTGGACTGTAGCTGGATTCATCTTCTGTTTCCCACTTACAATGTCTGAATCAGATACAAAGAAATCATGAGGGTTGAAGGCCAAGGAACTTGAAGCATGAATATTGCCATTCAATCCTGTGGCAAAATTGGAGTGTAGAGGGGCAGCATGCCAACTTGTACTTCCTGTATTTGGGTGGACAACGGCAGATGAACTCAAGGGTCCAGCACCAATATTGGTATTAGGTGCAGTGCGAAAATCGGGATATGATGAAGACGTGGCACATCCACTTGTACTCACAGGATTGGAGTTGAAGTTTCCAGGGTGAAGGATGGGCATGGCTTCTGCATTGGCCTCAGAGTCACTAGACTCATCATTTGTAGGTACCGATATAGCATGAGCCTTTCCCTTTCCCTTTGAGGGCTTTTAAGATACATTGCGATGCTTTGACCTGCGATGCGGCACAGGCACCAGGCTGCTCTGTTGCTGCTCTGGATTCTCCCATAGAGTCGACTGCACTACCCATGTCTCACACACAGTAGACAGTATCATTGTTCCGATCAATGATCAACACAATGTCGTCATTGCCATCTTTCTCATGCGCACCCCATGCCTCCACCTTGATTGGGCAATCATTTCCCTTGTGGAACTGAGTCACAAGGAACCTCCACTGGGATGCATCCCATTGCTTGTTCATATGTCGCAGATGTGGGGCAGGGCATTCAGTTGCAAGAGGCCATCCAATGATGTGGATACAGTATTGAACAAGGAGGCTGAGAAACTGTACCCAAGGTACAATGGATGGAAACCAGGTGTAGCTGTTGGAAGTGAACAAGTTCTTGATGTATTTCAAAGCCACAGAGTATGCTGAGTCACGTCGCTTGAGTTCGTTATCGCGCTCTTTTTTCTCTGCCTCTTGATGCCACTTTGCAAGACTGCTTTGATCGAGCTGCTGATGCAACACCTTCATGAAAAGCTCATCGAGTGATTTTTGAAGATTGAAGCCGCCCTCAATCAAGCTCTCAATCTCAGGGGAGCTGCAGATGATGGCATTCTGGGCATGTGCTGCATGTGCATTGGGACATCCACACACCATAATCATGATGGTGTGAATATTGAACTTAGACATGTGTCCCATCTCACCCTTGAAGTACTTCTTTTGCCGACTCATGAACTTGGCCACCTTAGTGCTGCTCATGAGTTTGACATCATTCTCCACCCTTGAGGATTGAGCAACAGTACAGAGTTCATCAAGCCAATTTTTGAGGGCCTGAGAGTCACCATTGAATGATTCCTTTTCTTTGATATACGCATCCGTGAGCTCGGCTTGGGAGACTACAAGACACCTAATGCACCCTCAAAATAGTACCTCTTAGGTGGTTTGAGTTTGCATCTGCAAACCACCTAAGAGGTGTTCTGAGTATAGGCATGTCTAAGACACGCCTGAGGGGTATTTTTGGGGAATTTTTTTTCTAAGTTCACTATATAGACATGTCTAAAATAGCCCACTGCAGGCGCCACCTGGGAGGGTTTGTTCACTGGCTGGAGAGTGTTACAGGTCTAATTTAGGCATGTCTAATAAGATATTTTCTGGAGCCTTAGAGGTGTCTATCATCCTTACTGTGTGTCTACTGGTGTCTAAATCAACATTTTGAGCCCAAGACCTCTGGTGGCAGTACTAATAGGTGTCTAATGTTGTCTAGATCCAATAATAATCCAATAATAATGGTGCTATTGTGGATGCATGTCTACTAGTGTCTAAATTAGAACAAAGGCATCTGCTCAGGTGTCTAATTCAACACTTGTGGTACTCTTGTGGATGTGTGCACAGTAATGTCTAAATCAAACTTTTTCACATAAGGGCCCTGCTCAGGTGACATCATTAGGTGGTGTCTAATGGTGTCTAAATCAAACATTTTGACATAAAGGCACTTGCTCAGGTTGCAGTACTAAGAGATGTCTAATGGTGTCTAGATCAATAATTGTGGGACCATTGCAGATGTGTGTCTACTAGTGTCCAAATCAAAACAAAGGCAACTGCTTGGACAACATCATTAGGTGTCTCATGGAGTCTAATGCTGTCTAAATCAATAGTTGCTCCTGTGCATGTCTGTCTACTAGAGATGTGTCTAGAGATGTCTAGGCATTCTAGGCATTTTTTTTTTTTTCTCTTAGGCAGTCTAACAGGTCTATAGTCATGTCTAGTACATGTCTAGACACTGTTAGTCAGTCTATAGCATGTTAGACACATCTAGTCATGTCTATAGTCATCTCAGACAACATCTATCAGGTCTAAGTTCATGTCTAAGTCATGTCTAGACACATCTAGTCATGTCTATAGTCATCTCTAGACACATCTAGGTCAGGTCTATATCATGTCTAGAATGTCTAGACATGTTAAGACTAAAGTGTCTAGAATGACTAGATGTGTACGACTAGAGCTCATGTCTAGACATGACTAGGAGGTCTAGACTGATAGATGTGTCTAGACATGTCGGCATACATATGTTTACATGACTAGATTGTCTACGTGACTATTGTCTAGTACAGTCTCACATCTAGTGCATGTCTGACATGTTCTAGACATGTCTATTGTCTTAGACACATCTATCCTGTCTAGACATTGTCTATGACATGTCCTAGTCATGTCGAGACACATCTAGTCAGGTTCTAGACATGTCTAGATCATGTCTAGTCATGTCTAGACACCTCTAGTCAATAGTCTAGACATGTCTAGCATGTCTAACATGTCTTACATGTTAGTCATGTCTAACACATCTAGTGTTAATCATGTCTAGACATCTTAGATGTCTAGACACATCTAGTCATGTCTAGCATGTAGACACATCAGTCTGTCTGACTGCAACACATCTAGTCATGTCTAGGCATCAGTCTGTCTAAATGTCAACGTGTCTAGATCATGTCTAGACACATCTAGTCATGTCTAGACATGTCTAGACATGTCTAGTCATGTCTAGACATGTCTAGACATGTCTAGCATGTTAGACATGTCTAGACTGCTAGACATGTCAGTATCATGTCTGACATGTCTAGACATGTCTAGTCATGTCTAGACATGTCTAGTCATGTCTAGACATGTCTAGACATGTCTAGTCATGTCTAGACACATCTAGTCATGTCTAGACATGTCTAGACATGTCTAGTCATGTCTAGACACATCTAGTCATGTCTAGACATGTCTAGACACATCTAGTCATGTCTAGACACATCTAGTCATGTCTAGACATGTCTAGACATGTCTAGTCATGTCTAGACATGTCTTAGACATGTCTAGTCATGTCTAGACATGTCTAGTCATGTCTAGACACATCTAGTCATGTCTAGACATGTCTAGACATGTCTAGTCATGTCTAGACATTGTCTAGACATGTCTAGTCATGTCTAGACATGTCTAGTCATGTCTAGACACATCTAGTCATGTCTAGACATGTCTAGACATGTCTAGTCATGTCTAGACATGTCTATCATGTCTAGACATGTCTAGACATGTCTAGTCATGTCTAGACACATCTAGTCATGTCTAGACCCATCTAGTCATGTCTAGACATGTCTAGACACATCTAGTCATGTCTAGACACATCTAGTCATGTCTAGACATGTCTAGACAGCATCTAGTCATGTCTAGACATGTCTAGTCATGTCTAGACACATCTAGTCATGTCTAGACATGTCTAGACACATCTAGTCATGTCTAGACATGTCTAGACACATCTATCATGTCTAGACATGTCTAGACACATCTAGTCATTCTAGACATGTCTAGACATGTCTAGGCATGTCTAGTCATGTCTAGACATGTCTAGACAAGGAAAGGGTGCATTAGGTAATATCCCATAATAACTTTGGATATCCAGTTACATAATAAAGTGTTTCTTATTTAAAAAAAAGCCTAAATGCGGAAATTGGATGAAGTACATCCAAATAATATTTAGCCATCCAGCCCAATGGAGGCCCAGGACCAGGGGAGGTGCCTGGGATGGGTGGAGGGACCCCTAAGGACCCTGGCTGAGTGAAGAAACCAGGCCCAGAGCAAGTGGCTAGTGCCTGGAGAGATGGGGGCAGTAAAATGAATACCAGAAATTGCGGAACTTGCTGGATCTGAACCACTGGCCGGTTCGTTCTGAAATTTGGCACATGATTGGGGACTATTAGGGTGAAGAACATATTAAAATTTCAGCCAATTCTGATCAGTAGATACTTAGATATGAGGAGAACAAGTTTGGACACTGAAAATTAATTTCCTCCCCTTACAGAATACCTGGGAACTTGAAAATTTGCACAGAGTATGATAATATAATGTACTAATTATGTGCCAAAAATTATCCCAATACACCCACTCTAAGGCAGGGAACTGGACAATGGATACCAGAGGCAGTGAAAATTGCCAAAAAATACCCAATGAGCAGACTATTCTGAAACTTGGCATGTGATTAGACACTGCTCAGGTGAATAACATATTCAATTTTCAGCCAAATCCATGCCGTAGGTACAGCTTTGACACCACAGGGCCAATTATGGGAGGGAAAGTGTCATAGTTGAGAAAGATATTGCCATAGGAAGCCCGTCAGCATGTTCCTTCAAGTACCAGGGTGCCAGCTTCAAAAGGTCTTCAAGTTCATTAATGCGTATAGCCCTTGTCTTGAGCTAAATATTGTCAAGTCCTTGAAGTTGAGGCCATTGACAATGGTTGATGTCAAAACCATCAGTACGAGGTCAAAATTCAGTTTTTGATCATCATTTGACATCAACCCCAATTTAAGCCTCTCAGGCCCAGACAAAACATCAAAATGGTACTCCTTTTGAGCTAAGGCTATATGGCTGACCAGCCTGCAAGTGTCAGGGCAACACTGCCATCAAAGCCACAAACAGAAAGAGGGAAGAGATTAATTAACCACATGCTATCGCAGTGGGAATCCTGAGTATACACCACACAACAAGGGACACACAAGTCTCGCACCTATCACAGTGGGAATCCTGAGAGATTGAAACTGGTGATCCCCCAACTGTGAAGGGCTATAAATACTATTTCCTGCATGCAGCCTCCAACCTTCCAGAGCCTTCTGCCGTCTTCCATAACCTTCCGGATCCTCCTAGAATGCCAGCTCCACAGCCCATCAGTCAGCCTCCACAGCCACCATCACTAAGCCTCACTAAGCTGGTGCAGCCATGTTACAAATCCTGTGCACACCTCCACATGGCTATGCCCCAGCTTCCATATGTATCCCCCTTAGCGTATGTACTTCCAAGGCAGTGTACGCCTGGGTACTCCAAAGGTGTCCAAAGTGTCAAAGGACCATAATGATGTGGATGGAGTATGGATTGGGACAGGTGATGTGGATTCAGGGACTGGGGGTAGAGGAGGAGGTGGGGGAGTCTGGATTGGCAACTCCATGGACTCACATGGGGAACGAGGGAACGACAGGTGCTGACAAGGGCGCCAATGCTGCCACTGGTTGGCTACCCAGCCCATAGCCCGCTGGGTGAGGCCTGATAGAACGAGGGCAATAATAATAAGAGAAATGCCAATAATGGCAAGGATGACAATAACCCCTGTAGTGAATGGAGGGAGAGAGGAGACAAGATCATTTGAGGAAGTAGGCACCATATGATAGAGTCAATGAAGAATGATACTCTGACGGGTAAGTCCTTAGGCGGAAGCAAATGTCAATTTGATCCTGACAGCAAGGGCCTCCAAGCATTGAACTGGGCCATGACTTCTGTGGCGAGTGGGGTGGCAGCTTGAATGGTATTGTTGATCATGGCCAGCCCAGGACCTAGCTGCTGAACAGCCAAATTGGTGCTCCCAACAGCATCACTAGGAGGTGGGAGAGAGGATGCCATGCATATTGTCAACTCCCCGACTTTGTCATTTGCGGCACCTTGAAGATCGAGGCGGATCTCTGTAAGGATAAAGACCGTGGGTAAGTGCAGCCCTCTTATCCCAGAAATATGAGCAGGCTCACCATTGCCTGTTGCAGAGGAGAGATCCAAAGCACATGATGCGACAATCTGCCCCTTACACCCGAAACGGTGCTTGCACAAATCTATAGCCATTTTGCAATCAATAGGTGTTGGAGTGACCATGCTGTGGAGAGAATATAAATAAAGAGCAAGGAAGGACATGTGGGTGAAGGTGACCTACAACTCGTCCCCAAAGGGATCCTTCCATGTCACGGCCTCACATGTTGGCGTGATGTACTCTGATTTTGGCAAATGAAGTCCAGTGACAGTAGAAGGAGGCTTGATGGTGAAGTGAAGGCGATATTTTTCTGACGTATGCAGAAGATGAGTACTGCATCTGGCCTCTGTCACAAGTGCCAAAGCGGTGTGTTAGATGCCAATTACTGGTCCATAAGTAGATGGCATACCTGAAATATACACTCTGTGCATGTCTGCTGGGTTCAGTGGATTGTTAGATGCCATGATGTGTGAGAGAGCACTCCAACCGACGGATTTCCTAGATGATTAAAGGTGGATGGTGGGATTGACTATAAATTGAAAAGCAACGAGGCGGAAATTAATTTGTGACCATGAGGCAGAAGTCCCTGGTGCTTGAGGGTGTCCCATCAAAATTTGCCAGATACTATGTACGAAATGTGTTGCCCTTTCAGAAACGGCTAGTCAGTGCCACCAGTCACTCAGACCTTGCCCTAACAGGTTTTCGCAGCAGTCTGACTTTTGGGACATTCAATCCCATGGTCACATGGTCATTAGGAAGTTGCTGACGTAATTCGTGCCTTTGTGGCCCAATGGGCTGTAACGGCCTTCAGATCTGGCCTAGGCAAGTACAGCATTGACAGAAATCTAGGGGGGTGCTGTTAGGCTCGGAATCTGTCCATTCTATCACTATGGTCTTCTCTTTAAATTTGATATCTGCCTTTGCACTCTCATTGCCACAGCTTTCGCTCTGGGTCCTGCCATAATATTATGGAGGCTGCAGTTACCTGCATTGTACACTGGTGGCTGGGCTACGCTCTTTCCTCTAATCGAGCAAGGGATGGATGGTGATCCTGCCCCATCTGTGGACATTCCAGGGCAGTATAGAAATGGCTCAGATGAAAGACAAAATCAGGTGCTCAGGGGGTGAACTTGATAATAGCTTCGCAGACCCAATTAAAATCTCACAATGCTAGCAATCCTAGTGATGCTAGGATGACTTGTCTGATGACACTGCATGTGAGATTTCTGCTCATGTTCCTATGGGCTGAGCTTACTCAGCCAGGTGTCTATAGGCCGAGGGTGGGTGGGAGTTGCTGAGAGTAGACCTTGGGCACATTGTGCAGAGTGCGATTGGCAATGCGTGAGAAAGCTGAATGTCAGCTTCTTTGGAATCTACTTAGGCAACTATGGAGCATGGAAGAGGCTGAGGCAATAAGACTATGCAACCCATAAGCAGCCACAGGCTGCCATAGGCGAATTGCAGAGGACCTCTTCACATGAGGCTATCGCCCACCCTGCGGACTAGGGGTGCTGGAAAGGGATGTGACTCAAGAAGACCATACAGAACATTACAAGAAATCGAAGAGGAAGACATCAAGAAGAACAGGCAGAAGTACGATGTGGAAGATAAAAACATCCAGTATCAGAAAATGCGAAATCACACCACTTCCAGCCATTGGAGGATCACATGACCAATTACGAAATTAATTACGGCTATGCGCAGAAATCGAATTCATTCTATAACTCCGTCAGTTTTGATCGGAGAGGTACGCCCATATAACTCTTATAAAGCTACAATTCACACCTTTCGAACGGTACCAAACACAAGTCGAACGGACCAGAACTGCACTCTCCAGGCCAATTTTACTACCAAAATCCGGAATTTCCAGTAAAAAACGAATTTCTCCGTCAGTTCGCATTCAATCCTTTCGGAACAACCGCGCTTAGAAAGATATAAAAAATCCGCATCCGACGGTACTGAGCACGCGAAGAACAGATCAAAACTGAACTCTACAGAGCGATATTACTATCAGAATCAACACCCATCAGTAAAAAACGAATTTCTCTGTCAGTTTACACCGGATCTTCTCGGAACCACCGCGCCAGAAAGCTGTGAAAAATCCGCATCTAATGATACCAAGAACGTCTATTACGGATGCAAACTGCTGTTTCTGCATCGAATCCCATCCTATGCACTTGTTCCCATTATCAACCAACAACAAAACACCTTAACCACTGGACTATGCTCAAATTAATCTCCAAAACCCGGAGATATCCTTTCATTTCGCCTCCAGAATGCTCCACATGGTCAGTGACCACATGCTCCAAGCATTCCACATGCTCAGCAAATTGGTGACATTACCCCCCTCATGATTCCTTTTGTTCTCCTATGAATGACATCACTATGACATCACCCCTCATGATTCCTTTTGTTCTCTTTATGAATGACTCAGCTATGACCGCATTATTACATCATCTTGTTATTTTCTTTTGTTCTCACCTATGACTCACATATGACTCACCCATGGGGGAGTCATATTTCTTAAACACAGCCACCTTCAGAAAGGTATAAAAGCTGGTAGATTTCCTGTACCCCCACACAATAATCTCCTCTCTGGAAATCATTACTGTCAACCACTGTCAACTTTTCTGCTTGCCTCTAAAGAACAGTCTATCTATAAGCCATCTGGAGCTAAGTCATCTTCAAGGTTGTTGAGACAAAGCCACTGGTAGCCCTCTACGTGAATCACTAAAGCCAAGGATAGTTGCAGGACCTAAGGTTAGAGTTGCTGGACATCCAAGGAAAAGTAAGCATAACGAAATACGTATCAGGTTTTGAAGAAAGAAGAAAGAAACATACTAACAAGACTAACCGAGCACTGACCAGTCTATAACCCACAGATATCCGCATTTTGACCAGGAGAACATAAACAAGAATACACAAATATCAGTAAACAGACCAACACAACACGAACGACGTATAAGCCTTTCTATAAGCATCCTACATGATATATCATTGACTACAGCTAGTCCATATCCCTTCCTATTCTCCACTGAACACCATACACGTCTTACAGAGTGTGATCAACCATTGAAGCGAACCAGCCCAACGAATAACAACAGAAATACAGTCTCCCATCCACACACTGGCTGATCCAGATTTTGATTTGACAGTCATCAGAGCTCCCAACCTTCTTCTATAACGATGAATCTCAGCCTGCAGAAGCTGCAGTGTATTACGAATATATCTCTGGAATGTGTCCAAGGACCACCGGCCTTGGACCTTGACCCACTTGTGAGTGAAACCTCGCATGAGCAGTTCTGTGGTACCTCCAATTCTGAAGCTGTGGCCACCACACTCCCCCAAGCCAGCATCCTTCCAGATTGAACAACAGCAGGTGAGAAAGAGTGACTTCATCATCAGGGACCATGAAACAGAGGATAGAGGGTTGGAATAGGCAAAGAGGTTGGCAGACATTGGGAGAGTGGAGGAGCAGGAAAGGTGATGCTTGAGTGCCTTAACAGGAGAGCAGTCTGCCATGTCAGCAAGATCAGTCAAGACCATTGTCGCCCCACAGAACTGGGTTGTCTTAGTCCATGGGATGTGCCAATGGGTGCCTGATAGTGTAGTCATGTCTGGAAGATAATCCCAAGAGAAGGCACACTCCCTACAGACTCGTTTCTCAGGGTCACAGTCTGAGGATGAGCTAATGACCAGCTTGCCCAAGTGGGAAACACCCAGAAAGCGCAGCAAGCAACAGCGTACACAGAAATGTCAAATGGGTTGGAGACAAGGTCAAGATTGAGGCATAGTGCCTCAAGGTGGGCAATGAGGATGGGTGGACAAAGTGGGCAAGAGGTACTAGGTGGTGCATTGGAAGAAATGGCATGTTTCAGGCCTAAGACTAGGGGATCCTTGCCAAAGGACCAGTTGAAGCCTTGGACAATGTGCCAGGCTTGCAAGCCTGACATGATATTACCCACATGGGATGCTCCATCATGAGAAATCTTGGAGGCAATGAACATGGAAAGGAGTTCACATGAGATTGGGAGGCGATCATCCTCAGGAATCCTATTTGCATCGCACCAAGCAATCCAATCAATGAGTGCCCCACCGTAAGTAGAGCAAGTCGACTGGGCCCACATGAGACTGAGACCGTGGTCATAGTGTGCAATGGAATCTTGGGAGAAAACTGAAACGAGGTGACAACGCAGCACCAAGGAGTGTTCAGAGACCCAGAAGAAAATCCACTCATGTGCCTCCACCTGAGGACAGTGCCAATGTGAAGTGATGGAGTAGTTCCCCTTAGACTTCTGACCCTGATGAAGTGACAGAATATGAGGGAACAGGGCAATGAACTCAGGACGAACAGAAGGATGAATGGGCTTGAATGCAAGTGTGGGGTGAGATTGGGGCATTGCCACTGGGTTGGGAAATCTGGGAGGTGAGAGGGAGAAAGCTGGGGGGGAGGGGAAGGAGGGAGGAGGTGGTGGTGAGGGTGTGAAGAAGCAAGGTGGAGAAGGAGTACGAGGCATGGGTGAAGGGGTGCTGAATGGTGAGCCAACACAAGGGTCAGCCTGAGGACAGCCCCCATTGGAGTCATTCAGCATCGCTGAGGAATGGAACGAGCGCTGCTGGAGTTGCAAAGATGTGTGGGAGTCGAAAGGAGGGGTTGAGATTTTGGCCATGGGATGGGCTGTCGGCCCAGTTGTCCTCCAAACGAACATACGTGGGAATGATATCAACACCTGCATGCATGGAGAGCTCAGCTGCATGATGAATGCAGAGATTAGATTCCAGGTTCTGTGAACGGCCTTTCCAGAACTGTCTTATGGACCCTTGGTTATCTGAATGGACAGTAACAAATGCATGATGAATATTACAAGCAAGTATCTTGCAGGTGGCAAGTTCAAGGGCAGCTGATTCAGCCCAACCAATGTCACAGCAATTCTGTTTCCATCCAGGTTTCAATTTCCATGCTCACCAACATTTGCCAACAATGATGGCAATACCCCAGTTGGTGGATGCATCAACCCAGATGTCAGGATTGATGGTGGGCCAGGGCAGGAGAGATCAGAAGGCGTTAGGAATAGAAAGAAGAGATTTCCACATCATCATGTCAGAGACACAAGAGTGGCTTGGCAGTCGGGTTACAAAAAAACTGTCTTTGAGGAAAGAAGCCATGAACCATCGGGTATCCAGGAGGAAAGAGCAGCCAATGAGACGGATGCCCACAACATGGCCCAGACTGCCCAGAAGAATTTCAGTGTCATGTTTCATCATGCCAGCAGATGTGGACTTGGCAAGCCAGTCAATAGTCCATGACAGGAATTTTTCCCGTTTGGCCTTGGGCAATGATACAAGTTTATAAGGAAGGTCCCAGATAAAGCCGATGTAACATGGGGTGAAGGAGAAATCAACCAGCTTGGATGCAGAGAGTTGCCAGCCAAATTCTCTCAGACTGCTAGTGAAGTCTTGGAAAGAATAGCCATATTGGTAGGCACCATCAGTGGCTGAGAGCGGGACTCGAAAAGGGACTATATTGTCAACCCATTTCCCATAGAAAGGAATAGGAAGGCGAGACTTCAGGATATCCATAGAGGCATCAAGTGCCATGCCAAGATTTCCACCAGATGAACAGCAGCTGAAGGGAAAACAATGGTCAATAATGACTTTCCCTGCTTCCTGGCAAGCGATGACAGTGAAGGGCATGTGATTGAATACAATAGGGATTTGGTGGTATGCAGCATCAATATCGATTTGTGCAGCCCAGCGGAGCTGTAGCTACCCTGGGGGGGGGGCAGCATAAGAGTGTAAGAAAACAAAGCTATACTGGCACGCGCTGGAAAATTAATTGAGGGAGAGGAGCTCCAAGGGAGGGAGGACACTGATGCCCAAAGTGAGGACAAGAGGATGAGAGGACGAGAGGACAGACAGCAAGTGCTGGTATGGGTAATGAGACAGCATGCATGGCATGGATAATGAGACAGCATGCACTGGCATGGATAGCGAGACAATGCGCACTGGCATGGATAATGGGACAATGTGCACTGGCATGGATAACGAAACAATGTGCACTGGCACAGATAATGAGACAATGTGCACTGGCACAGATAACAAAACAATGTGCACTGGCATGGATAACGAGACAACATGCACTGGCATGGATAACAAAACAATGTGCACTGGCATGGATCATGAGACAATGTGCACTGGCATGGATAACGAGACAACATGCACTGGTGCGGATCACAAGACAACGTGCACTGGCACGGATAACAAGACACATGCACTGGCATGGATAACGTGACAACATGGTAACAACACTGCCCAAAGGCAAGGATGTGACAGCACACTGGGGCATAAGATGATGGAAGGGAGGTGGTGAGAGTGCAAACACTAGGGTGGAGATGGGGGGGGGGGTGTGCAGGCATGAATTGAGGGGGGAAGAAAAGGAAACACTCACCAGGAGGCAAAATTGTCAAACTTTACCCAGACAGTTTTATGGTCTTCAGGAATGCAATCACTTCCTTTGAACAAGAGGTCATGAATGATGTGCCATTTCCCAGGTTTACCAGGTTTGGGAACAAGACCAATGGGGGAGGTGCAAAAGTGTGAGTGGAGCAGGGCCTGTGCTGAAGAGACAGGCATTGGTCCTGCCATATGTCCAAGAGCAATCTCAGAGTCCCAGTATTCCTGGACAAGGCTAGCTTCCTGAGGGGTCTTATAGTGGTTTTTTTTGGATTACAATGTGAGACAGCAGGGGAATTGGGCCCATAGGAAAGCCTTGGTGAATGAAAGAACAGAGGTCAGGGTATCTTGAAGTCAGGGAAAATAGATAAAGATATCTCTCAAAGACATTGGCAAGCAGAGGGGTCATGGGAGCATCAAAGCTGGAGCTGACAGGATTGGGCACTGTGAGATCCATCGAGACAGATGGAGCATTTGTGGGCCCATGTCCTGAGCCAGGCTGTTGAGGGCAGCCACGGGTATTGAAGTAGAAGCAGAGGACAGAGCTAGTGTTGCTGGCGAGGGTGAGCTTGCCATCTTGGAAACAGGACTTGGTAGGGGCTCCCTTTGCAGTAAACTTCTCATGGCAAGATCTTGTGGTATGGCCGGAGCGCCCACAGAGACAGCAGCTGCCCGAGCCTGCTGCCACACCTTGGGAGCTTGAAGGAAATGGATGATTGTAAGGGGTGCGGTCATGGGTGCAGGGATGAGCTGAGTGAGCTGGGGCAATTACATGAGCTGGCAGTGTGTTCAGAAGAGCAGAGAGTGTATTGAGACACTCAGAGACCTTGGCCTCAATGAAGGAATCATGCTGCTCGCAGCAAATCTCAGAAGCAAACTCTGCCAGTTCACCAAAGAGGCTGTCATCAAGGATGAAGGGGAGGCGAACCATTGCTTCCTCTTGGCAATGTCAAAGCATCAAATGATGGGAAAATCCAGGGGTGACATGTAGAGATAGTGGGTTTGGAGCTTCTTGAACCATGAGTGGAACATGTCACCAAACCCACTGCCAAGCACCTCTCTGATTGTGGCGACAAGATTGGAGGCTCCTTCCTCCCATTGAATCTTGTCTAGATTGTCTTCACCAGTGAGGAAAGGAGATGTAGAAATGATAGTGACCTTGGAGGAGGTTCCATCATCAAGGTGTGCCCTAACAGTTTCCGTGGAGAGAACAGTCTCATTGCGACACCAATGCTGGAGGGCATCAAATGTGAGCATGTTCAGAGGAACGTAGTGCTGCACCTTAATTGTCTGCCTTAGATCTCTGGGAACAAACTCTATACCATGGTTTGGGCACAAGTATACTGGGAGAGTATCAAAGCTAAGTTTGGAGGTCAGCAAGGATGTTGAGGTGGTAGTAGCAGGTGGTGAAACTTCAGGAGAGCCGGAGGATGACAGAGCCTGCGAGTACGCAAAGCTGACTTTCTCACATTCGCGTGCAAAGGAATGCATGTCTGCAGGGGAAAGAGGGTGCGAGAGAGATGGGTGCATGGCACAGAAGGATGGGAGAGTCATGTGGAATGCAACGTTATGCACTTCTTCACCCAGGGCAAGCATGTGTGGTCCCAGCAGAGTGACGTCTTTCAGTGTAAACCCTGCAAAAGGGTTAGGAGTAGACATAGGACCAGTAGAGGGAGTAGCAGAGCTTGAAGAACCAGCCATGGGTGAGATAGAAAAATTCTCAAGTGCACGTGTGGTGTATGAACGGATGGGGTGAGCAAGACGAGTGAATTGCTGATGAGGAGCTGTTCTGGATTGAGCCGTAGTGTGGGACACTCAGACTAAAATGTAGACTCTACTATTGGGGAAAAAAGGAACATCTTGCTTAATTGGATCTACTACACTTATCAAGTCCTGGAGCTAGGGGCTCGTGCCTCGCACTGAGCTCAGGGAACATGGAATGAGACAGTGACTAATATAGTGCTTTGGATGACGTTTTCTCTTGCACTATTTCTCAGGCCATCCGATGTCCAACTTCAAGTGGTCGAATCGTGGACTTGGCCTTTCTCAGTTTGGCTTGGGCTCTGATGTCAGTCTTAGTATATCAGGCCCAATAAAAGATCCTCCAAGGTTGTGGGACACTGTAATATTGCACATACAAATTCTGAATGTGGAGTGGCAGGATGAAGAGATTAGACAAACAAGTAGTAAAAGAAGATAGCATCAATTAGAACCGTACATAACGCCAACAGGAGAAATACCCCTAGTCAAGTTGTTGTTGATCGTTATGGTCTCATCATCAAACCACGACAGGAGACCATCCCGAAACCCCACTATGCAGCACCCCTCACATACCATGCTCCTATCCACAAAACAAAGCACCATACCAATGAGGAAGCAGAACAAGGCCGAGATGAGGTCGAGGAGACCCCATCATGTGGGGTTGGGGATGTGCGCACCCTGCTGGAGACACTGCATTGCGGGGTGTGTAGGCAGGAGATGCGTCGCGATGGTCCAGTGTCTGCAGATTCTGATGGTGGTAGAGTGTTACGTGCTCTGGGTTGTTGTGTGAACTTGCTACTACATGGGGTGCAAAGGGACACGAGGATGTCAGGAGGGGATGGAACTGTTGTGGCAATCCGGAGGGTGGTAGGGACTTGGAGGTGCCCATGGTTGCTGTGGAGGTTGGTTGTTGTTTTTTTGCATCTCCACTATTCCCAGTGCTGGTAGTGGTGTCCCTACTGTGGATGGGTAAAAGGATGATGTTCTTAGGGCATATATGTGTATGATGGAAAGTAGAACGATAGCTCACATTGAGTGTTACCACTCACTGGGACGTCATGTGATGGGGGGGGGTCCTTTGTCTAATAATCATATTTGAACCCAGGTCCACCATCTGATTCTTGAAATAATGAGTTTTGGGTTGGGAACAATGTCCGCAATTCACTCCTGAGTTGGCAACTGCCGCCTGATTGTTTTCCTGCCCTTGTAGCCCTGGCAATGACTGCACAATCTGGGTGTTACTTTTATCCACGGGCATTACCTTCTTCCTTCTTGGGATGAGACCAATGCTCATTGAGGCCTACACACATGCTTGGATTCAAATGACACCCTTTTTTTGCTTGCTGTCATACATGACTCTGCACGAAACATCATCAATCGATTGCTATGGACTTGGCCCAGAGCATGTTCTAATTGAATATTCCGAATTATAACTGCTTGCCTGCTTGGAATTTTTCAGCTTCTGTTATTTGGGTGATTTCTCATTCTTGCAAACCAAATGCAATATTGATATACTGTATTATTAAACCTTCAAAATGTGTCTAACCGCTGAATGGTAATGTGGGGATAGTCGAATTTGTGCTTCTTGAATCATGTTGGCCCCTTCGGCTGTTTGAGGGTGCCAGTCGATCAGTACATGCAGTGGCCTAATAATATCAATATGCACCACCAGATTTGCTTCAGAACTTACATTCGCAAACCAGGACTCATCCTCGTGAACTAAAAATGCCGCCCTCCCCCCACATTAAATATATACATAGGGCTTGCAATATGGTGATGAAGTTTTCATCCCTTACCTTGCAGGTCGACAAAGCATGGCACCTCCAAAAAAATGATGGAACCTGGTCTATGAAGGGATTCATTCAGCAACCTCCAGGATCTGGTGGATCCTGGTCCTCATCATGTAGTCCCACTCAGCAAGTGCATCCATGCAAAAATCGCGCATATGGTGTAAGCAGGAATCTCCTAAGAGACTATGCCACAGTCCAAGATTGTTGAATCAAGGACGAAAGGAGAGGGCCATGGAGTCAATCTGTAGGTTAAGGTCTGATTGAATGAAAGGCCTTGAGGTTGAGAATTTGTCTTGCTAGGGCAGGCTTGCTCTAACAATGAATGAATGGATGATTTGATTCAGAAATCACACTGATGGCTCTCCTCTTGAGGGCCTATCCAAAGCGTGAACAATACTAGGTATATTCTGGAAGTCACCCTGATGCCAACAGCTGTCCTTCAAGGCTTTAGAAACTGAGGGTGAGGGGGAAATCAATCAAAATTCGCATCCCCTGCACTTAATATACATCTTGGAATAATGCCATGGTAACCGGCAGAAAGGTGGGGTTAAGGCAAAAATGATGAAAAAGAGATTGAGTCAAAAGCTTCAAAACTGAAGGAGATATTCAATTAACAAGTCAGAATAGGGGAATATGGCTTAACCAAGGTACTCCTACTGAACAGAATCCCTTGAGGAAAGGTGGAACTGGTCGCCCTAGACATACCCTCCATCGGACATAGGGTGCCGGAACCATAATTGCCTTTAATAATCAGAAAAGCGGAGGTAAAAGTGAAATGAGACATGGGGAGACTAAATTGCAGAAAGCCGAGTTCTAATCCGCTCGTTTTGCCCTTGGTACCATTCGATGCGGATTTTCAACGTCTTTCCAGGGGTGGTTGTTAATAATGAATCGGATCAAAACTGGTGGAGATATTCGCGAAATACTGAAGGATAGTGTGGAGCATGAGGTAAAATCGACCTGGAGGATGCAGTTCGCGTCCGATAAACGCGTATATGGTACCGTTGGATAGATATTGATCGTAGCTTTCTGGGAGCTATCTTGCCGAGTCGATCCGATCAAAAATGAGGGAGATATTCGCAAAATACTCCTTGAGAGTATGGGAATAGCCCCTATTTAACATGTGACTAATCCACGAGTTGGATCCAAAGGATTAGGTAATATTTATTATATAATTGGGACCTGTATATCCCCGCCAAGGCAATGAGCAATGCATAATGGATTGGGTACCAAACAAACAAGGCAAGTTGAATTGCCTGAGCCACAGTTGGCTGGGCTTGAAGTAACTACAATTTGAGGTAGTCTGTTGAAGACTTGGAGATAGACAAATAAATGTCTCGTGTACAAGGTGGAGGAAAGAGAAATAAAGTGGGTCTTGGAGAATTTGTATGGCAATCAAAGGAATGGTAGGTATTTGAAGGATTGGAATTGAATAATCTGGATTCGTTTGAGGAGGTAGTTGGGTCCTGAAGCAGAATATACGTAGTAGGGTTTTATCCCTCCAACAATGGGTCCTTTCCTTCAACCCAACACTGTCAATTATTGCCTTATTTTTTTTTATTCTGAACAGAGGGGAAAATGTACACTATTCACAGAATGGGTAACACCCTGACTGAAGAAGTGATCCCACCCCTTGACGGCACAAAGCACCAAGAGCTCCTCGCAAATACCTCTACTCTTCCCCCAACTGTCCCCATTGGCAGTCTCTACAATGCAGCAGAGCTCTTCATCTCCCTGCCCTCAATACATTACCCAACCCCCTGCCTCTACGCATCTAATCGCCCCTCCCCGCATAGACTGACCTGCTCGGGGACACCATCGCCATCTTTGCAGTCGAAACCAAGTTGCATCTCCTCAGACATGTCCACACAGGCTTGGAGCAGCTCCGTGGCATGAATCTCAGAGGGGCACATGGCCGATATGTCACCTCGGCATGCCTTGCAGGCGACGGAATCGCATTGTTCAAGTGTGTCAATTGGGGTGCGGATCTGAAGCTCCTTGTGCACTAGTGATGGAGTCGGCTCAGAGAAGGTCCCTAGCTTACATGGGCTTACACACAATACACAAACCAGGCTCGCTCGGCTGTCCAGATTATTCAAATGATGAATGGAATTCATGGTCATGTATACAACCTCCCCTGGATGGCTCTTGAAGTATGCTGGTCCCAGTTACTAATAGTACTGGAGGTTTTCCTATCAGAAGGTTCCCATTTGGCATCAAAGCAGGAACTGCCAGTGGGCAGAGGGAAGAGATATACTATGCATCATGACTGAGATGTATAGCACGCACTCACGATCCGGTGATATTTCCGAACTGAGAAAATGAATTGATCAGGGCGAGAACCACCCCACATATAGCAGGAGGATGAGGGAAGGAATTCCTGCCACACGGGATTAGAACTGGGAAATGAGGACACTTATGTTGAGCAGCTTATGAGATCCAGCTAAGGAAAACGATAAATCCAGCATAAGATTGAGCCATCAGGCACCTGATGAATCCAGGTTTAGTGAGAGGAAATCAATTGAACAAGTTGACTATCCGGTTCCCAAAAGTGAACAAGGCAAAGTAATGGGGTTCCACACTGAGCACGATGATGAAACCAACTATCCCAATAGACAACGGTGTAATTATGTGGAAAAATCGTTCTCCAGTTTTATCCCCATGCCTGAATGATTATATCGGTCAGACGTATCATCACCATTTCCAAATCCCATCCCAAACCTAGCAACTATAAACATGATGACAGTCACAAATCCCCATGGTGGTGCACAGAGGAGGAGCATGATCATCCATGAATATCCGAGCGTTGCTGCGAGAGCTGTTGAAAATAACCCCATGGTTTATTATAGCCTGGAAATTGGGACCACACTTTATAATCGTCGGGACAAAAGGCACACTCACTAGGGAAGTATTGATTAAATCTGCACAAGACGATCAGCTCAGCTTGAAGGTACCATTCTCGAGATTTGATGTGTATGATAGTCCAATAGCCATTGCTGTCAGGGCCAGTCCCATCCACCACACCTAGGGTAGGGGATTTAGAAACATTATATTTTTGCTAGGGCAGGCACACACCTTCCAGTCTGTCACTGCCAATATCAAACCTGTCAAGTGCCCCCCAGATTCACTGTCGGTCTCCCCTACATCCTCAGCCATATGCACCTCTGCAAGTCAGCGCTCAAGAGGGGATAAAAATTTGGAAGTACTTGGGAAATCGGGAAGGATGAATACCGTGACAACAGCGAAAACATCATCAAAGCACCCTCAATATAAAACAACCTATCCTGCATGCTGAGCAATCAGTTCCATGATATCTGCACCCAGAGTAGGCACACCATTGCCAAGCAGTGTGACCCAGCTTGTCGTCCATCCCATTAAGCACCCCAGTGGCAATCAGGCTGCCGAACACATTGGAGATAAGGTTCCCACAATAGAGAAGGGCAGTTCTCAAGCCCAATTCATCCCATTTATACCTAGTGACAATGGAAATGATTGAAAAGACGGCTCAGATGGCAAACACAGATGATAGCACAGATGTACCATTTTGAAAGGAGGAATAAGGCACCAGGGAAGAAAGCAGCGGGACGATGTCCGATATGGAGAATAATAGCTTTTGGCATTGGCATTAAATTGAATTAACCTTCGACAATGCCCAAGAAGAATCAGGTGATCATCACACCCATGAAACTGCCCATACCAAAAATGTGTAAAATTTCCAAAAAAAAAATACAGAGATAGCTCACTTTGTTGTGACTCCTGTGAGGATGGATATGCACCCCCATATCAACATAGAGGCAGGCAGATATACAGAGGGTTTTCCAATATGGTTCAGGAACATATTCGAAGGTATCTGAAAGATGATATATCCCACATATAAAATGCTGAGCACTGGGAGAAAAGTGAGTGATGGACAATTGCCCCACATCAGAAACCAAATGACACCAAGGAGTAGGAGATTGCTGTCCCTTCAAATGGAGATCCTTTTCGAGCCCATGTAGATGAGCTGCTGCAGCATTATTCCGATCAATCTGCAAGAGATGGTGAAATGAAAGAGAGTAGATGCACTGAGTAAAGGACTCACATAATTCAAACTAGTTTGCACAACAAGACATAGGTCGAGGATGGAACTTTGCAATCAAACAAGGCCATGTACATATAGATGAGTACCAAAATTGACATCCTCAAATCAATTTTCCACAACAACCTGCGCTCAAGCTTGGCTCGAGCCAAAGTTCCTCCAAATTCAGCATCTGGCTGCTTGAGAATAGGGCCACTGGGAGTATTGCCGCTTTCCAGTCTCTCAAGAGATGCGGGATCAGTTGTGGGGACTGCTGGGCTGAACATGATAATATATTGGGAGGAAGAAAGTGATCCCAGGCTCCAGAATAATTGTTCCCAGGAAATATCTGATTGTGCAGAACTTGCAGATGATCGAGGTGGGTTGAAGGTCAGTGATGAGTGCATCTGACCCATTGGCAATTCAATCGCATTGGTTATCCCCAATATGGGAGACCACCGGGATGCGAGACATCCTCGGACCTTTGTCTCTCAGAGATACGTACTTTTGTTTTTTTCTTTTTGCTTGCCCCTTTAGGCGATGGGCTGCACTGGTCCCTTGCACTAATCTCCCACATCCTTTCGCTCCTCATTTCCTTTTGTTAAAGGCTGAGGTTAGCCCATCTGTGGTCTCTTCAGTAGTATGGGAAGGCTCACCTGGCCTGTATATACACCTTGTGTCTAAGTACTGTTAGTATATCCGAATGTAAGTTCATTTTGTTAACAGCTGAGCCCTGTCAAGTATAAGTCTGAAGGCCTTCAATGTAATAATGACTGCTCATTCTCGAGAAGTGAGAGCAATAGGGGACATAATTGCTCATGAGAGCAGGGACGAGAATGCAGATAGACAGATTGAGGAGTGTGGATCATGTGCCACTGCACTCTCATGAGCCGCATTGAGCGGTTCCCCTCAGTAGAGGGTTCCCCAACTGATATTGAAGTGGAGCATGTCACCCTTCTCCACTCAACTTTCCCTCCAATCTCTTCCCTCACTGAGGAAGACCGCTCGTTATTGGAACGGAGTCTTGTTGCCAGCCTTGACTTGTGACTCATGCCATTGCTCATCTTATTCTTCATCTTGAACTTCTTGGATCGCATCAGTAACTTCCTTTTCCACTTACCTGTGTGTTTCCATTGTATGAACCCAGAATCTTACAGCAAAACATTGCCTCAGCTCAACTAGCCAACATCGAGAGAGACCTCTCTCTCATTGGAACACAATATCAAACATGGTGGGCCCACTTGGACGCAAAAATTTCTCTTTACAGGGCTCATCAGACCCATTAGCATTTCTATTTTGTCTGTAGGCTATAGTGAGTATGATAATCAATATCATATTTGGGTTCTACAGCTTCTCCTCCCAGTTATAATGCAGGTTCCATCAAATCTTATATTGGGCCAAATTAAGCGACCAGGATGGTATCTATGCAGATGCATGGCTGCTTGGGGGACTATCTCTGCATGCACAGGCACTGTGCAAAATTTCCATGGCTTGCTGGTCTGTCATTTTCTCCTGGGGTTTTTCGAGAGTGCATTTTTTCCAGGTGCAGTAGTAAGCCCCATGAGCTCTCTTCATCACTTTTGATAATTGATAGCTGTCTCAAAACGGAAACCATGCCTCGCAGTATTATATTTCTGCTTGGTATACAAAATGAGAATTGGCCCTTCATACTGCATGTGTATTCTCTCCTATATATAATACTATTTTATCTGAGTGATATCCCAGCATCTTTTATGCCGGCAGTCAACTGGGTAATGCATTTGGTGGTCTCATCACATTTTGAACCTCAACGGACATCTGGGAATTGTGGGATGGAGATGGCTCTTCCTGAGTACACTTCTTTGCACGTATGATAAGCATGGCCTGGTTTAATCTGATCGATTCATGCAGTTGAAGGCTCGGCCACTGTTATCATTGCTGGTTTGGGTGCGCTTGTCCTTCCTGGACTTCCTTCCTCCGATACACACCTCACACCCAAAGAGCGAGATCTAGCCATCTGGCGGCTACGGGAGGACTTCGGTGATGCTCCCTTCACCCTGAGTACATCCTGTTTGGATGGTTTCAGACTTGCTGTCTGTGACCCAAAGACGTGGTTTCTGTGTGGGATCTTGTTCTTTACATGTGAGCTGTGAGGATTTGTGTATGATGGGCAAGGGCCTGATGTCATCATGCAGATTCTATCAAGTTGTGGCTGCTGCCATCACCAATTTTTTCCCATGTAAGTTCGCTCAGTTGTTTGTATTCACACTCATATCGATTTTCGTAACCCTAAAGCTGTCGTCAACACACTGGGATATTCACGAAACATCACCTTGCTGCTCATGGCACCACCTTACCTCTTATGCTGCACTGTTACGATGCTGAATGGGATGCATGCAGATAGGACTGGGGCAGGCTGGTCAGTCATGGGGGGGACCTAATTTAGGTACCACTTTTGGGGCAGAAAATGGTACCTAAGAGGTCCCCCAAACCTTACAGCCAAAATCAGGCGATTTCAATTCAGTTTTTGGGCCATCTGTCAGCCAATCCATGGCTGTGCTAGATTATTTATTATTATTATTATTATTATTACTACTATTATTATATACATATTATCCCCCCCAGGGTCTGCCACCACAGGGGGGGGGGGGGTGTGGTTCCTGCGGGTCACGCACCTGCATATACCCACCACACCCACCACAGCGGGTGGGGTTCATATGCCCCAGTCGGGGCTGGTTCCATTTGGGCGCTCCCTCGAGGGAGTGGGTTTTTGTTCGCAGGGCTCATTTGCAGTTTTCGTTCCCAAGGTGTCATTTGGCGGGTTCAGGGGGGTTCATGCAGGTTCTGGTCAAGGGTCTATAGAAATAAGGGATTCAATGTTAGTACAACATTAATGCAATGCAAAAAGAGCAGCTTATGCTGCTCTTTTTGCGCCACAAGACTAAGAAATAAAAAAAAAACATAACACATACCTTGTACCCCACACCCACAGGTGTAGGGTACTGGGACCGTGCACGCCGGCTCATCCATATGCCAGCTTGTACGCACAGCAGTTTGTATGGGTCCCCTGTTGTTCGGGGGTCGATAGGCAGGGTTATGGGGGGTTCTTTGTCAGTATTTGTTTGTGAGGGCAGTTGAAACCTACAAAATATTATTTTTAAATTAGTTAGGAAATAAGGGCCATGCAAAAGAGCAGCTTTTGCTGCTCTTTTTGCGTGGCTGTAGCTACTGAGGGGGCGGGGACTTACCTGATATAGAACCACACACCCACCAGGGCAGTGTAAGAAGGATGGTTATGAACCAATCCAACCACTGTCCGCAAGGTTGAGCCAGGGATGAAAGAGGGGATCACAGATCTAATCTGGCTGTTTAGGTTTGAGTGGAGGAAGGTCTTTTGAACAGGGGGAATTGCAATGAGCCAGCAAAGCCCAAGCAATTAAGTGAGAATGTGTGTTTCAGTCAAATTACCACACCCTAAGAATCCCTTCTTGAGACCTTAGTCAAAGTGTAGTTAGAATTCGCTTTTGTAGTGAGAAATCACCCAGGAACCAGCAGCTGTTCAAGGAGCTTCAAACTGGAGGGAGGGGGAGAACTAATGAATTTGTGTGCTAGCTGCACCTAATATACAATCCAGACTTCGACTCAATATAAAGTGAAAAAGTCGGACATAAGGGACACACAGAGAAAAAGAAATGAAGTTAAAATCTTCAAAACTGATGGAGATATTCCAATTTCAAGATAAAAGGGGAGATTGACACATTACATGCTATTCCTCCTTCAAACCTGGACAAGTTCCTTAAGGAAAAGTGGAATAGTCGCCCTGAGGGTCTTCTCCATCGGACATAAGAGGGCCGGAAGTAATTCGCTATTTTGAATGGTGGAGCAAGGGGGAGTCATGGGGAGGGAGTTGTCTTGTGAAAAATGGAATTCGCGTCCGCTCGTTTTGCCCTTGATACCGTTCGATGCGCATTTTTAACAGCTTTCAGGGCGTGGTACTCGCGAATGAATCCGATAAGAATTGGCTTCGAAAATCAAGAAATACTCCTTCAGAGTATAAATCATGGCAAGATATTGTTACAGGGACGGCATTTTTGATCCGTTTGTTTCGTGTTTGGTACCATTCGATAGGTACGATTCGTATCTTTCTGGGCGCGGTCGTTTCGAGTCGATCCGATCAAAAATGACGGAGAAATTCGAAAAATACTCCTTCAGAGTAGTGCAGCCCCTATCTGGATCATGTGATGGATCTGTGAGTCCAGAATCGGAACTAGGCCCAGTCCGCATCATTACATAATCACAATTCATTGCCCTTAAGGCAATAGGATGGTTTGGAAGAGCAGGCAAGTCATCCAGTCTTGAAGAAAGATGGCAAGTGAATTGCCTTGTCCAAAGAAAATGGACTTGAAGTAGGGCATAAACTGCCCTTTTTGATGAGGACTGTTGAAGTCCGATGGATAGTCAATAAATTGACTGGTGGACATGGTAAAGGAATGAGGCGATATTATGGGTTGGAAAGGGTAGGAATCCAATTGATTTCTTGAATAAATGAATGGCAATAAAATTAAATGAGCGTGGTGACATATAATTGATTTGTTCATAGGGAAAATGGGCCTCAGATGAGGAATCTATGGTGTAGGGATTTATCCCTCCAACAGCGGGTGTGTGATTCCGTGCCCTCATTTGGTGCGCTGCCTTGGGCTTTGGTGCGGTTGCATCATTGGCCCATTGCTGTGTCACATTGGTGTATTGGTGTTGCCGTGTATTGCGTTGCCGTGTCGCGTTGCTGTGTGGCACATCGCTGTTGGGGCTTTTGTCGTTTCATGGGTTATCGTCCTGCGTTGGATGGGCCCTAATCTAGAATAATGCACATCAGTAAAAAAAAAATTCCAAAGCAGCACAAAAAGAGCAGCTTATGCTGCTCTTTTTGTGCCACAAGAATAAAAAATGAAAAGAAATATTACTTTGTAGTACCCCACACCTGCTGCAGCAGGTGTGGGGTACTGGAGCCATACTCCAGCTCACATGTGCGGCAGTTTGTATGGGTCCCCTCATTCAGGTGTCGACAGGCGGGGTTATGGGGTTCTTGCATGGGTATTCATTTGCATGGGAAGTGGTGACCTAGAATATAAGATTATATGTTAGTTAAGAGTCAAAGACCATGCAAAAAGAGCAGCTTTCACTGCTCTTTTTGGGTGCCTGTAGCTACTGGGGGGGGGACTCACATTATATAGTACCACACCCACTGTGGCAGGTGTGTGGTTCCTGGGGGCCTCATTTGGTGCAGCTGCGTGCTTGTTTGGCATGTTGCCATAGGTTGTGTTGCTGTGTGTCGCATTACTGTGTATCGCATCTTCGTTTGGCATGTCTTCATTTGGCGCATTGCCGTGTCGCGCTGTCATGCGTCACATTTCTGTGTCGCAGTGCTGGATGTTGTGTTGCTGTGTCGCATTCCTGTACATGTCGCAGTGGCTGTTTGGGCTCTCATCGTGCATTGGACGAGGCCTCAATCTAAAATAAATAAAGAGACGTTAGTAAGATGTTCCAAAGCAGTGCAAAAAGAGCAGCTTTCACTGCTCTTTTTGCGCCATTGTATCTACTAGAAAAAACACTCACCTTGTGACCACACACCCGCAGTGGCGGGTGCGATGGTCGATGCAGGTTGCTTTTCGGTGGTTGCTTGTTGTGTTGCAGAGATAGGAAGCAAGATGCAGATTCAACGCCGGCAATTGCCGATACTCAAGAAGCGCCCAAGCGCTGGCATCTGCAAGCACAGTACACAATAATACCAAGCATGTATATTATAGATAAATACTATATAATAAAAATATGTCCAGGAAAACCAAAGAAGAGGATGGTAATGAGTCAGAGCTCAATAAGGCATGAGATGGCTAATTACAGAGTGGATTGGGCCACTTCTACACATCAGAATTGGCCCAAATTTGAATATAGTAGTGTTATATATACACTCTACATGGGCAATTAATTATCTTGGACAACTTTCGCATTTTTCAATTTTTCATGCCTTCAATTCCCTAAATTTCGAACTCTACACAGCCACACCCAGCAAGCAACTGTACAACCATGCCACAACAGCAACAGCAACAACAGCAACAACAGCAGCAACAGCAGCAACAGCAGCAACAGCAGCAACAGCAGCTGCAGCAGCTGCAACAGCTGCAGCAACAGTGCACGACCGTGACCGCATGACCACGACCACACGACCACACACCCGCTGATGTGGGTGTGTGGTCATAAGGTAAGTTTTGTCTCTGTAAATACAATAGTGCAAAAGAGTAGTGCAAGCTACTCTTTTTGCGCTGCCATGAATTTTTATACTAACGTAGCCTGTATTCCTCCAGATCAAAACCAAAACAACAAACGACAGGCCGCCCAATGAGTGAGCCCAGGAACCACACCTGCTGCGGCGGGTGTGGTACTATTTAAGGTGAGTCTCCCCCCCCTAATAGATGCAGCCACGCAAAAAGAGCAGTGAAAGCTGCTCTTTTTGCATCGCTTTTAATTTTGTAACTAATTATATTTTATTCTAGGTACAGTATTGTCACAAATGAAGACCACAGACCCACGAAGCAAGCCCCCCCACAACGATAACACACCCACAGAAGGGACCCCTGAATGACAACGTGCCACGCGAAGAGACGAACCACACACCACTTCAGTGGGTGTGTGGTAATTTTAAGGTGAGCATATAACCATGCAAAAGGAGCAGCGTACGCTGCTCCTTTTGCGTGGCTTTTCTTTTTCCTTTTTACTAACATATTATACATTATTTTAGGTTGTCTGAACCCATGACCCCACCAAGCAACACACGAGAATGGCAACGGACCTGCCAAATGAAACCCGTGAGAGTTCAAACCCCCAACATGACAACCAAGCCCCGTACTGAGTACGAACTGCACGACTGCAGTACAAACCAAGGACCACACCCACTTCGGTGGGTGTGGTCCTACAAGGTTTTTATTTTTTTTATTTGATTTCTATATGTACAACGATGCAAAAGGAGCAGTGCAAGCTGCTCCCTTTGCGTCACTTTGAATTTTTTTACTAATCAACATTCTCACTCTAGGATCTGGACTGAGACCTGCGAAACAAAACACCCGCCCAAGTGACAACCAGCCCCCCATACAGAACCAAGTACGTGACCAGGGTGCAAAGGGAGTACCACACACCCGCTTCGGCGGGGGTGTGGTACTAGTTCAGGGGAGTTCCCCCCCCTCAATAGATACTGTGGCGCAAAAAGAGCAGCGAAAGCTGCTCTTTTGCGCTGCTTCGAATTTTTAACTAACACATATTTTAATATCTAGGTCATAATTTGATCCAACATCCCGCATGAGTCCAACTGAAGCCACACCAAAAGAAAACCCGACGAATGCACCACCAAACCCCACCAAACGAAAAGTCAATGCAAACCAGACACCCGCCATGGTGGGTGTCTGGTGCTATTTAAGGCAGGTGATTTTCCTGTATCCAACAGCACAAAAAGAGCAGCTTTTGCTGCTCTTTTTGCGTCGCTTTTAATTTTTTAACTAATAATTTTTCATTCTAGGTATCACCGCAAATGAAGACCCGCGAAGCCCCACCAGAATGACAACATCCCCATGAACGACGACGCGCCAAACACAGAGACGAACCACACACCCGCAGTAGCGGGTGTGTGGTCTATACAAGGTATGTAATGTAACGCACCCCAACGGCGCAAAAAGAGCTGCGAAGGCAGCTCTTTTTGCGTCGTGTTAACTTTTCCTGATCTAAATTCTTGTATTCTAGATCTTCCTTCCCCCCAAACAAGTACGTACCCGAAACCCCCCCAACCCACCTGAGAACTGTACAGAAAACCGGCAGTCGAAGGTATGCAACCCCGGGCAACAATGAGTACCACACACCTGCCAATGTGGGTGTGTGGTACTACAAGGTATTTTTTTTAAAACTTTCTACATCTACAGTGACACCAAAGGAGCAGCACAAGCTGCCCCTTTGGCGTCACTTCAAAATTTTTTTACTAACATTCGTTATCATTCAATTCTAGGATTGAATTTGAAGCTCCCGAAACGACGACAACAGACAGCCGTGACCCCCAAATGACCCGCACAATGGTGAGCCGCCAAGCCAAACACGCCCAAATGGCCACCGACAAGCTGGGCGAGCCCCCATCCAAGCCCCAAGGCAGCAATGCCCAGTACCACATACCCCCCTCAGCAGGGGTGTGGTACAAAAGGTCTGTTTTTGATTTTGATTTTTATTTGCAAGTGGCGCAAAAAGAGCAGCAATAGCTGCTCTTTTTGCACTGCTTTGAATTTCTAACTTAATATTTTGCCACCCGACACCCCAGCAACATGCCCCCTGAACCCGCATCTGAACACCAGACGACCCCCCATCCAAAGTCTTGAGGAAGCAACAGACGGTACCACACACCTGCCCTAGCAGGTGTGTGGTATGTTTTTTTAATTGAATTTTTAAATAAATAAATACATAAGTTGATAAAAACAAAAACAAAACACGAGACTGCCAAATGAAAACAGCCCCCACCTGGGGTGAGTGATAATGATAATAAATAAATAACTATAAATGAAACACTAGAGGGGGGAATATAATAATAAATACTGGTGATTATCCCCAATAAGCCCGGGCCACAGACAACCGCTGGCAGCAGGTTGTGTGTGGCCGAATATAAGATATGTAAATTTTGAATAAAGCTTAGTCACGCCCAAAAAATAGAGCAAGCAGGTCGCTTTGCTCTTTTTGTGCAAACTTTGAATTTTAACTAGTTCTTTCAGGCCAAGAGCTGTCCCAAACCCAATGCACAAACTCCATGCAGTGGGGGCCCCAAACCCGCCCCACCCGCCGAGTTACACCAGACAGAGACCCCCCCCCAAATGACAGCCCAACAGCCAGAACCCAGTGGCAAGCCCTGGTTGGTGAGCACCG